>JABUQX010093366.1:0-12500 GCA_015478945.1 Trachelipus rathkii | reverse complement strand
GATCTTTTGGGAGAAAGTCCAAAATAAATCTATTCTTGACCCTGAGCCTATTTCATCATAAAGATGCAATAGAGTTCTTCTATTTCTTATTCCCTAAATATTTTAAAGAATATCATGGGTTTCTCTTTATATCTTTAATATATATATACCATTTACATTTCAAGTTAGCATTTGGTGAAAATCTAGTACGAGAATATTATATATGAAGCGAATGCATAGTTACGTGAGGGAGATCACTTAGAGCCTTAGAGGATAGATTGTAATCGATCATGACACAATTATTTTTTTTATTTTAATTAATTAACTGATAAATTTAAACCATAGATCTCTCATAATTTCACTAGTGAATATAAAGTTTCCTGAATTGTTTGAGATCAGAAACAGGAAGATTTGGTTCAGAAAACCAAAGTACTCGATCATCAGCATAGAACAAGGAAATATTGTATCATTAGAGAATATTCCATGAAAGATCGTTTATTATTTTAAGAAAATAGAAGGACTGAGGAATGCGTTATTTAATTTGATCTAGTTATATATTTATAAATTGCAAATTGAAAGGATTAAGTGGAAAAATAAAATTTATTTCTAGAATATGCTAACTAAATTCACTTTGTGATATAAAATTTTATTATTATTATTATTATTATTATTATTATTATTATTATTATTATTATTATTATTATTATTATTATTATTATTATAATTATATTTATGTGAATTTTTATATGAAGGAAAAAGGATCCCAATCCCTTGCTTCATCCCCAAATAAAGGGGGTGTTAAAAGGTACATGGATCTTAACTTCAAGGTATTAATGGTATGATATTATGACTATAATATATACAATTATTACATTATTTTATTAGTTTATTACTTATTATTTTATTATTATTATTATTATTATTATTATTATTATTATTATTATTATTATTATTATTATTATTATTATTATTATTATTATTATTATTATTATTATTATTATTATTTCCAGTTGTCCTCTCACTGTCGTTCATCTCTTTGTGGATTGCGTTGCCATCTCGACCCTTCGTAGCAAGTTCTTTCCTGACGTGCTAACTATCCCTCTTCAGCATCGCCTTCAGCACATCTTATCCGAATCATCTCATTTTCGTAGTGATCGCATTTTTGCCTTCCTCTTGGACCTGAACATCTTGTATAAGATCTAACCATCTCAGCCATGTTCCTCTTTCGTTTTGTTAGGGATTTCCCCTGTCGTTAGTTTTCTAACCACGGTAAGCCGCATTCTTGTGTGCTGTGCGGATACCTGTACATCCACTCCAAATAAATTAAATAAAATAAATTAATTATTATTAATTTAATTAATTTAATATTTAATTATTTATTTTATTCTTATTTATATTGATTATTCCTCATTATTTAACTATTATTCCTATTATTATTCATTAATTAATTATTATATAATTTATAATCTAATTATATTAATTAATTATATACTAAGTAGAACTAACATCTGTGTAAAAAATAAATATATTTGAATTAAACATTGAATAATGCAAGACAAAGGAATTTGTCATTAACAAAGCTGCAATAGATGGATTTGAGTCCAAATTCAGGATATAGCAGCAAAAATATCCTAGTATAATCACCGTCCCTATAACTAAGGACTCTATGAGTATATAAATATCTAATGATAATAAATTATGAGGTTAGTATTTTATATTGACTATATTGTGCACTTATCTGAAATCAAACTTTGTTTAATGTTATTATAAAGGTAATATAAATGACAATCTTTATTTTAATATTTATTAATTTATGATTTATTTAGTATTATTAATTTTATTTAATTAATAAATTTTTTTATATAACATTTAAATATTTATTTTTAATTTATTTATTAAGATTTGATGAAAAAATTGCAAAAGTTATTGTACCTGTAATATTAATAATTTAATAATTATATGTGACTTTCAGTATTTCTATATGTATTTCTAATTTAATTATTAGATTATTTAAATATTTCTATATATATATACTATAAAAAATATTAACGTTGCAAACTCTATTTAAACACTTCTTCGCAGTTCTGCTTGGGATAATCAAGTGGTTGTAAGTAATTTTTACAATCTGTTATGCAAGCTCTCAATATGATAGTATTAATCTATAATTATATATATATATTAAATTACTAATGTATATTATAATGGTAATACTTACACTGTCCGGAGAGCATTTTAGTTTATCTCACTCGGGTAAATGCATTATAACGATAGGAGTAGTAAGAGTTTTTATACATTAGAATGAATGGATCTGTCTCTAATTTAGAATGCTTGAATAAATTTAGTGTAGGGTTGGTATTCATACCTTAATAGTATATATATTATTAATATAATATATATATTTATAGATATAATTTAATAAATAAATTCTCAGAATCCATAGTATAAATATCAAGGTTATATTATAATTATATATATAATATATATATAGGGTACTTACTGTTCTGTCCTCTAAATACATCTATGTGCTGAGTATACTATAATACGCTCCAATGGTAATATTATATATATTATAATTAATATATATAAATTAATATATGTATTTTATAATATATATAATTTATATATATAATATATAATATTATTATATATATATAATATATAATATATATTACTTATGATTATATATATTATATTATATATAATATATTATATTATATATATATTAATATTATATATATTTAATATATTCATATATTAATATATAGTATATATAAGATAGGATTAATAGTGAAAGATAGGGAAACTGTAGAAAATATAGGGGAGTGAATTAAATTTTAATTGATATATATATGATATATATATATTATATATTATATAATGTGTTGTTAGGTAATATTATTATTTGGTTGTAGGTTAATTATTATTTTTTTAGGTCGAAAGTGTTAGCCGTATATTATTACTGAGTTGATTAACTTGATAGTAGGAATCATTAATTAACTGATATTTTTAGTTTGAAGTAAACATAGGTGTTAGATTGTTGGAGATTGGTAGAGAGTGAATGGTACCTTGCTTATTGTATGCATGCATTGTAATCACCCAAAATAATGATTGAGAAAGAAGTAGAGAGAATTAAGAGTAAGATTTTTAGCTGCTTATTAAAAACTTTTATGCTTTTTTTACCGTTTTGCTCTATGTGCGACATTTTTACAATCGATGTTTGTCGTTACATTCTCTTGGCATTGTTAACGATCAGCGGTTTCAAGCTTTTTTTAACTGGTTATTTTAGGTAATCTATTGCACGTTGTTACTACTCGTGTTTGTTCTGTTGGTTAGTGCTTTTACACCTTATGGAATTCTCAATTAAGTATACACTCGCTTGATTATGACTGTAACACGCTTGTAATTGCATGGTAAGAATTTAACACATATTTGCTTTTACGACTCTAGTCTTTACCTTATTTTTACACTTGATTTATTATTAATTACCAATTCCTTTTACACTTTGCTTTTGTTCATATTGCGTGTGATTGGTTTTGAGACTCTACATGAGTTGCTTGTGAGACGGGTTTAGTTATGATCTCTCTTTTCGCTGTTTTAATTCCATTTTATTGTTATATATGGAACATGGTTGTTTTTTATTGCCACGCTATTAATTGCTTTCTTGTAGGTATGACCTTGCGCTGTTTGCAACTTGCGTGATTTGTGCAGGATACAATCGGCTCTTGCTTGTTTTTTAGTAAGACTCCGTGTAGTCGTGGTTGTAGAATATGGCAGCTTATTTTGGCAATTGTTGTGCAGCGTTGTCGTTCTTTACAAGGGCTTTGCTTCTCACCTATTATATATACTACGCTTCGGTGTTTACACTTTGCTTATGTAACTGTCTGGTGTTGTGCTTGCTTTTAATGTGCTTTGCTGTGTGTATACCATTTTCGCGCATGTAGTAGCTTATCTTCTGATGGAGGTTTACATTACTTAGGCTTTAGACAGAGCATTTTGGGTTCTCAACTTTGGGCTTTTATGAATAGAGGACGGGGTACTGGCAATTATGTTAAACACACGCTTATGGTCTGTGTGTAAGCATAGCGCTCTTGCTTTACAATCTGTGCATTTTCACACGTTTGTGAGTTGATGTGCGAAGCGCATTCCTCAGTGTGTTGAAGTTTATGTAGTTTGTATGATGCCATGCGTTGGAGCAAGTTGTGTGGTTTACACCTGGTGTTATACAACTTTGGCTTTTTAGCACTTTTTACTTATACATCTTGCCTTTACATTTTTTGCTTTTACACTTTGCTCTTACACTTTGGCTTTTACGACTCTGCTTTTACACTTTGGCTTTTGGTGTATTACGCGTGATTTTACACTTTGTCTATAACTTTGCTTTATTCCAGAGTTTAGAGCGTTTTACACCTTGCTGTTACAATGTCCGGGTTTTACACTTTTCTTATAACATCTTGCTGTTTACACTTATGCTATGATAACACTTTTGTTCGAGCTTTTACTTGTTGCTTTTACAGCTCTACTAATGACAACTGTTTTCTCTTCTATACTTTGATTTTACACTTCGTGAATTGGTACTTCTTAAAAGGGTTTTGCTCTTTTGGCTGGTGTCGCACTTAGCTTTAAATTTCTACAACTTGTTGCGTTGATATGTGAATGTAAAGGACTTATACTACATTTTGCTTTCGTGACTGGTGCTAGCCCCTTAGTGCCTTATGTTGCAATACTTTTAGACCTTGCACAATTCGGCTTGTGCTATTTAGCTTATTTTGGTTTACCTGTGCTTTACACTTTTTGTGTATTTACATTATGTTGATTTGGTATATTCACTCTGAGTGACGCTCTTATTTTACACTTTTCTTTGGTTGTTTTAGTATTAAGATACACATATATGCTATTAGACTCTTATATATCTGATAATAATAGGAACTTTCAATGATGGTGTCAGCATTGGCATATCTTTAGGGGCTGTACTAGGTGTGGAAGAATTAATTATAAAATGAATAATATAATGAATATACGTTTTATTATAGTGATAAGTTTGTATATTTTATATATATATATGTGGTGTGTAAGAAAGGGCCGTAAATAGATGAAAAATAAATAATGAAAGTATGTTGAAATGGTTTATTTGGTCATGATGGATAAAGGATAGTATTTTGATTTTAGTATCGTGTATGTGATAGTTAATATGTATATAGTGGAGAGTGTTGTTGTGGGAACGTAACCATGACTGTGGTTAGAGACCTCAGAATAAGAGATAAAGTGTGAGATTTTGAGTCGGACTATATATTATAGTGATTAACGAATATGTTAGAGGTAGAGAAATAATGTGAATGATTTGGCAGTAGGCGAGTTAAATAAAAGGTGATTATATAGGGCATGATTAATGATGAATGAGTATTAAATGGAGACTAGTTGGAGCGAGGAGAGTTTGAGGGGGGACGTGAGAGATTTATGATGGAACTCTCTTGGTGCTGCAGTGTGTTGCCAACTGATATCGCCTCCTTACATGACAGCACCTTGCTTTTTTACCACATCAGTCTGATGTGGTGGATTGTCTACACTTTGTGGCTCTTTTAACACTTGGCTTTTTACACCGTCGCTCGCCCTTTTATACCCCTGATTTAACATTTGTGCATTTACAACTTGCTTGGTGTTTACACTCTCTAAGTTGCTTGCTTTATGATACTTGTGTCGTTTGTACAACTTGACTATATTTTCACTCGTGTTCTCTCTCTTATTCGTCACCTTGGCTTAACACAGCTTAGTGCTTTTTTATCTCACTTTGCACTTTTACTAAACTTCTCTCTTATATTTTTTGCGGATTTATACACCCTAGAGGTGGCTTTCTCCATCTTTCCTTTGGTTCCTCAATGGCTCTGGCTTCTCTCTTTCTACACATTTGCTTTCTACTCTACACATTGGGTGCCTATTCTCTTTACATTTTTTCTCTGATATCATGATCTTTGTATTTTGACCGGCTTCTCTGTTTTTTACATTTTTGTTTTTAGTTCCTCGATTTTATAGTGTCTCACAGCTTCAAATGCTTTTCCAGGCAAATTTAGGTTTATCTACCCAGTTCTTCTGTCATTATGAGACTCAAATCAATAATATATTGGGTTAGGTGAAGAAGTAAGAAAGATATTCAATGATTATATAAATATTATATAATATATATATATATTATATTTATAATTTAATATATTATATTAATATTAATTATATATAATCTATATATTATTTATTTAATAATATATATATTAATATATATATATTTATTAATATATATTTATTATATATATATTATAATATATATATATAATATATATATTATATTTATATATATAGGTATATAATATAATATAGGGAGAGTGAGATGATAGACTGAGAGAGATGAGAGATAAAAACTTTTGTTTTTTACACCTTGCTCTTACACCTTATTATGTCTTTATACTACCTGCTAAGACACATTGTCTCTTACACCTGCTTATTTACACCCTGCTTTTACACTTTTTTCTTTATTACATCACTTATACTTTACACCTTGCTTTTTTCTACTTTCTTTTACGACTTTGCTTTTATACACTTGCTTTTACACTTTGCTTATTTTATACACGCTTGACTATTATGTACACCTATAGTATTATTTAAATGCTTATGCGTTGCCTCCTAATCTCATATCATATGCGCTTTTACCACTCTTGCCTATTACACTTTGCCTTTTACACCTTTCGTTTTATTGTAACCTTGCTTTTATAACAACACTTGATTATTTTTCTTACAATTTGCTTTTTACATAATCTTTGACTTTTTATACTCGCATTTACAAAATTGTTTTATCACCTTGCTTTTACACCTTGTAATTTATAATACATTCTTGCTTTTACTAACTTTGGTTTTACATTTTTTGTACTTTGTTACAATATTGCTTCATTACACTTTGTCTCTATTTACACTTTGCTATTTTTTAACATATGATTTTTACATACTATTTGGTATTTTACACTTTATGTTTTTCTCTTGAATATTGTTACTTATTATTTAATATTATTAATATAATATTATATTATAATATTTCTTAATAAATGCAGAAAGTCTTCTATAGATATTATAGCTATGTATATGTAGACCCTCTATCTCTGTATATTATATATTATATTATATATATATAGTATTATATATATTATATAATATATGAGATATATAAATATATATATATTATATTATATAATCTATAATAATATTAATAGTATATATGATATATAGTATATATATATATGAATATATATATATAACTAATATAATGTATATAGTATAATAATATATATTATTAAATTTTACTATAATATAAAGGTTTATATTATAAAAGATAATATTTGTACTACTCTAAATTAGCCTATACATTGATGGTTACAAATTATTCGATTGATATACTGATATTTTGAATATTTACTTAATATGAATTCTTAATATGATCTCTAGGGATGAGTCTTAATTTAGGATTTCAATGAATTACATATTATTTTTAGGGTATTATAATATACTAGGAAATTTTTTTAATTGTTTTGAATTAGTTTATTTATTTCCATTTGGTTTTTACACTAGCATATTTGTATATGGTATATTTAACTTAATAAAAATTATTTCTTTTTTGCTCTCAATTTCCTTCTCATATCTCAAAAAATTAAAAATATATAGTTTAAAAAATTTCGGTCACGAGTTGTTTAGACAATACCACTAAAGAACAGGAAAATACATTGCTATAGGTAAATTGCAGAGTAAATCATGGGTAATCGAAGTACCTATCTCACTCCGGTACCCTCCTATTCCTGCCTGTGACTCGCGAAATTGATCTATAATAATGAATCATAAATTGAAAATTCAAGTACGATAATAAATATTGTATAAAAAAATAAACACGCAAAAAAAAAAACATAATTTATATTACACTTTGAAATATGTCTCATTTTAAATCTTTTAGACATTGCCATACACTAAAAAAATTTATTATTAAGCTTTCCATGTCTCATTCGTGGTATATAAACAAAATATTTTAGCTATTTTTTGTGTTACTAAAATTTCTTTATCTTATTTCCATTCCCTTATTAACCTTAGAAAATTTGCATTTATTTCCAATTACCAAAATTAGCGCTAAAGTAATCAGTAAATCAGTAACTAGGAAATTCACCGCCTCCCCACTCCAAAACAAATATAAATAAAACATATCAACAAAATAAATCATATTTTGAATAACTACCCCACTAAACAGGTTTAACCGGTATGTGTATAAAATCCTACCATGATCGTCTAATATTTTGGTAACAAACATAACGACTCTCTGAATATAAGAGAAAACGTTTATTCTATCTTTATTTTTTTAAGTTTTACTTATTTAGGTTGTTTCATTAATCACATTTTCTGTTTTTACTAAGAAAATTTATTTTACTCTCTATATTACATGGTTATTATAACGAGAGTAGACATACTAAAATTTAGTCATTATTTTACATATACTCTTTTCTTTATATGGCATTGGACTAATATCAGTAAAGAAATTACCCTCTTAAAAAGACAGAGGAATAAATCAGGTAAATCAGGTGAGTATAACACTGCCAAACCATCCCTTTCCGGGCCACCGATTCTCGGCAGGTATCCTACATAGAGCTTACTTGATCTATTGGATTCTATTGTGATCTAGTGGAGTCTTCTCTCGATCTGAGTTGCATTCAAGGCTCACTTTTCTCTGGGTATAAGGAACTATAACATCACGGAACTTTTATTTATTTATCCCTCCTACCTTCCATGATTCTATGATATATTGAACCTATTGACTATTGATTTATTGATCTATATTCAAGTCATATTTTGATATAACATAACACAAAAAACTTTTATTTATTTGTTTTGGTTTGGTCATTTTAAACATTTTTGATTGTTGATAAATCTTCTCACCTCCGGAAGATTTATTCTTTTATTTTCAACTTTTTAATAAAATTTGCATTTGTAAAGCAGGTTACCCTCATAAGGCCAGGCGGTAAATCCCGCTGATCCTCATGTTATATCCAAGACGTATCCCTTACCAGCCACTCCTCTGCCTACCCTTCCATGATCTATTGATCTATGGAGTAGTAGCGCGCCCATTGATCTATTGATTCAATTCAGTGATTTTGGTATATAAAATTTAGCAAAGAAACTTTTTATTGTATTGTTATAAAGTGTAAAGCAAGGTGTGTAAAAAAAACTGAGCGATTAATATATGATTTGCTCTAATAACAGAAAATAGTATTAAATTTTACGTAAAATAATTATTTCTTTTTACGGTTATACTTAAATAAATGTAATTGCTATTATTTACAAATTATGCACCCAAGTAGAGTAGGCAGTTAAATCTGGTAAAATCGCGAGGTAAATAGAATCATTTTGTATCTGAGTATAATTAGATAAAATCAGGCTCAAATCAAACTGTTATCCAGCTACGCCTCCCAGCCCTTCAAATGATCGAATTGAAAGTCGCATTGATTACTAGGTTGATTTAGTGATCTTAAGTTAAGGCAAGATTATCTATTGATCTATGTGTGAAATAGCATCAAGTCATATTTTAGGGAGTTATAACGAGGTAACACTAAAAACTATTATTTGTCATATTTATGTTTTGTTTCTTTAAACATCTTTGTTTTTGGGTCTGTAAAAAAAATATATTCTGATTTTTTCGAGTTTATATATTCTTAAAAAAAAAATTTGATATTTACATACCTTTTCTGAAATACAACCAGGTGTGACTCAGCAGCAGATCGTACTTATCCCCATGGCTTACAACCTTCAATGTCCCCTTGCTGGGTGATCTATGTTGAATCTAAATGAAAATTAAACTAGTTTTTAGGCAATGTTTATAATTTGTGTAAAGCGACAACCATTACAGTAAGCACGCAAAACAAGAAAATTTTTATATTTGTGTATAATTATTCAATACACCCGAATATTTTGCAGTTCCTCAGGATTGACTCGAAAATTAGATTGTATTTATTGAGGTTATTCTGATTTAGAATTTTGTTTTTACTAAAAAATTTATTCTTTTTATGTTTTTAAAACTTAAAAAATTCTGAGTCGGTATTTAATACTCGTTTAAGGCCCAGTAAAGGCTAGGTACTTCAGGGCATGCTAACTTGCCTCGCTTTCCCTCCTCCCGACCTTACATTACCAATTATCGAAGAAAGCCTAGCCATTATATTGGTATCTATTGAAAACTATGCAAGTGTCAAGTCATGTATCTTAGAATTGTGTGATAAAAATAAAGACACAAAACTCTATTATTGTGTGTTGTTTCTTATAAATAAAGATTTTTTAAAGTGATTATTACTGGTGATAATAAAAAGCAATTTAAGGTGCGTGTTTTTAGTGTGATATTGTGTTTTAATCTCAATAAGACAAATATGCATATTCAAACCTACTCCATCATTCGATAATCCAGGCTCATTGGATGTAAGTATCACAAAACTTATAACTCCAAAGTATTTAATCGCAAACTTTAGCCCTCGCGCGATGAACCCCAAATAAGCGCCTCATTGTAACCAATCTTTTATGGATCAATATGGATCTCATCAACTAGAACAAATCAAAAATCAGAAGTTAACTCTCTTAGTGCTCGTAAGAAAAATGTAAAAAAAAACTCTCAAAAAAAATTAAAATAAATAAAATACCATATATTTACAAAACCTACAATGTAGGAATCCTCGAAGAAAAAAGAGAAATAAAGCATCTTTGGAATCACTGTAAATCAGTGAAATAATTCACAGGCTATAAATTTTCACACTTGCCCACCCGCTCATGGTTTAAGGTTAAAACTCACAAAACAAATATAAAAAAAAAAAAAAAAAAAAAAAAACATAGAAATAATATATAAATATATGGTATAAGTTCTTATAATGATTTTAGAGATGATAAGTTAAAGAATGCCTTATTATTGTGCTATAATTTGACGTCATAAAGGTCAAAATAAAATAATAACGAGTTCTAAATAATTTTGCTTTTTTTTAAAATTAAAGAACCTAAAGTTTTTATTTTTTTATAACATAAAACTCAAAAAGGGCTTTTAATAACTTCGTACTAATCAGTTCTGCCTTTGAACTTTGTCAAAAGTAGAAGTCTTGGTTTTGTGGTTCTTCTCTTGGCCTATCCGTAGAGAGAAAAACATAAATAACGGAGGTATTAAGGACTAAACTTCCTTTCCCTTTCCGTGGAAGTTCCACTCCTCCTAGGAATTTCCCCTATCCGCTCCTTTTTGGTAATAATTGCTTAAAAAATGCGTGTCGCATTTGGTCTGGTATACCTCCCCCGCCCATAACCCCTTATCTCCCCCCCCTAACGTTTGGATAAGACAAAACACTAAAAATGAAAAATCTACTCAGTAAAAAAAATTCAGTAAAAAATGCAATAAGCTCACTCACACACCCCCTAGGTGCCTTTCCATCCTCAATCCCACTCCCGCGCGCCCTCCCTACCTTTCCTATAAGCGGTCTTCCCCCACTTTATCTATATCTAAGTTGACCCGATATCTTTAAATTTTCCCGGACTCTATATTTTATTCACCCAAGCCTCTCGATATATTTGTATTTATTTATTTTATTTGTATTTATTATATTCTATACTATTTATAATAACTAATAATAAATAACATAGAACAATATAATCATTATATTATATTATAATTATGTTATTTAATGTATTACCTTTATATATAATCACTTTCTTTTTTTAGCTGAGTTTTATAGTATAATTTATTTATATTTAACATAACAAAATGGATATAATTTTCAGAATATTGTAGGTTTAATAGTAATATTAATTGATAAAAAATATTATATTTTTATAATATTCGTATTCTGTATAACTAAAACTTTTTCTTTTTATTGTAATTATATAACTTTTAAAAAAAATTTTGGCAATTTTTCCATAATACTACTTTAAATAAGCCTAAATATGTATTAATATAATTATAATAAATTCTCATGGTTAAATCAGGGTAAAAATAAGTCTACTCTCTGTCTTTCCTAGTTGTTCCCTGTTCTTCCTTTAGATCTATTAAATTATCATGCTTCTCTTGGATATTTACACCTTTATTAGCTTCATATTGCACTCTAGATTCTGCTATTTGAACCTAAAATAACAAAAATTAGAGCTCTATTATGGAGGGTTAATTTTTAAAAGATTATACTTTAATATTATTTTTTATTTTTTACATTGCTAAATAAATAACATACCTTATTTTACAACACAAATAAGGATTCCAAAAAATGATAATTCCTTTTATAGCTGTCAGTTCTGTTTGTTTATCGTTGAGATATGTTTTTAATTTTTTTTTTTTTTTTTTTTTTTTTTTTTTTTTATTTTATTATCATTTATTATTCTGAGTTTAGTTCCGCAATAAAAATTTTTGCCAGGATTTGTTAGCTGATTTGTCATGTTTTTATGAGAATATGTGATCAGATCGATAGTTTGTCGCTTTAAAAAAATTTATTATCAAA
>JABUQX010093365.1:20000-27325 GCA_015478945.1 Trachelipus rathkii | reverse complement strand
CAACATCCTCTACAAGTAAATCAATAACAGATTCACTGGAAGAATTTCAGTCCAGTAGTGATGAAGAAACACACGCATTATCAAAAGATGCAGTGCAAATGAGATTGAAACTATCACCAAGAAAACGACTAGATACAAATCAAATGACGATCCTATCAGCTGGTGGAGTGTTAATTAAGCAAAATGCAAAATGTTTATCCACGCTTAAGTTAACTTGCAAGGAAATACTTGGCCTGTCCTCCAACTAGTGTTCCAAGTGAGAGAGTATTTAGCAATGCTGGGCTAATATATGATAAAAAGAGAAACAGACTCTCAGCAGAAAAGGCAGAAAAATTGATGTCTCCCAAGCACAACCTTCCCATATTTGAATTTCAATACTAGTATAAAGTATATAATCCATGTAAAATCTCATTCATTAATTTCATTAAGGTCGGAGGTTAGGGAAAGAGGTTGAGGGGGTCCATTTGAGTTGAGTCCTCATCCCGCACCCTGGTAAAAACTATATAAATAGATTGTATTAAACTCATATATATATATATATATATATATATATATATATATATATATATATATATATATATATATATATATATATATATATATATATATATATATATATATATATATATATATTATATATATATATATATATATATATATATATATATATATATATATATATATATATATAGATAGTAATATAAATATATATATATATATATATATATATATATATATATATATATATATATATATATATATATATATATATATATATATATATATATATATATATTATTAAAGTTGCTACTATATACGTAGTTAAAATATTATTAGTGTTTTTCACCCTTGAGAAAGTTAATTAGATTATTGATATTTTTGCAATTACTGTTGCTGTATCATATTACGGAAATTTAAACTTTTAGGTAACTTGATAATTTTATTGCACATGATCAATTAGGAATTAAAAACTTATATTAATTAATACTAACGTTAAAACTCATTGAACACACATAGCAAAAGCTTTCGTTGTGGTTGACACAACCTTATCAATTGATGTGTTCTAAAATGACTAAAATAGGATTTTAAAATAATTTTATACATTCAATAGATTTTCGTTTTGAAGGGCGACATAGTCTTGTACTTCCAGGAGTCGATGGTCTGGCAACCTACGTAGTCATTTTTATTTTTATTCAAATTTGTTTGGTTTTGAAAATAGAAAATCCTCATGGAGAAGAACAATGTTCACATAATTATATACATAATTGAGATACATAGATACATACGTTTTAAGGATATAAGTTCATAAATTCTCGTAAATACACCAAAAGACTATGCGCATGTGTGCGTGCGCAGCCACAGTTATGAACACATACATGCAACAGGATACTAACAATTTTTAATACATATGTAAGCTTATCAACAAAAACGAATTCTGCACACGCATCAATACGTGCACACCAGATTCTGTAAATACATAGTGACGAGGCAGAGTTTAATTCGTTTTATGGGAATTTTTAAATATATTGGAACAGGTATATCTCCGACCCCGAAAAATTAATAAGAGAGAAAGTTAGTTTTTGATTTTTTGGTTGATGCTTTTGATAAGATATGAGTGAGTGTTTATTAAGCTGTTTAGAAGAAAATCAATTTTAATTTCACCGGGGATAATATTAAAGTTTTTGGTGGAGATAATGCAGAGAGATTCTATGAGTTTACGGAGGAGTGGATTGGAGGTTTTATGTAAGGGGGTCATATTGTTTATGTGTATTTTATGATTTAATGACCTACGGTGGAGTGTGAGAGAGGAATTAATCTTGTCATCTATTAAGTCATCTTTGTGTTGTTTCTGTCTCCTGTCAAAGTCATTTGTTTCACCTATGTATAGTCTGTTGCAGTCGTGGCAAGGTATAGTGTATATGCATTGGATGGGACTAGGTGCTGGTTTGGGAGGGTGAAGATATTGTTTGAGAGAAATAGCATTGGAGGGGGTGAGGACTATGTGTTTAGGTAAATGTTGTTTTATGTTGTGAAAGTTTGTGGTGGGTATAGGTAGATAGGATTTTTTTATGGAATTCTCATTGGTGGAGGTATTATGATTGTAGTATTTGTTTTTAGCTTTGTGATAAGATTTGTTTATAATATGGGTGGGGTATTGTAGTTTTTGGAAGGTGTTTCGTATGAAGTTGGTTTCATTGGTGAGGTGTTGGGGGGAGCAGAGTCTGAAGGCTCTTAGGTAGAGAGAAGTGAGTGTGGCTATTTTTATTGTGCTAGAGTGGGTGGAAAACCAGTGAATATAGGAAGACGTGGCGGTGGGTTTTCTGTATATGGAGAAGTTGAGATATAATGAATTGTGCCAAGAGATGAGGGTGTCGAGATAGGGAAGAGTGGAATTTTTAGGATGTTCTAAAGTGTATTTTATGGAAGGGTGTAAATTATTGAGATGTTGGAGGATTAGGTTAGGGTCAATATTTCGAGGGAGGGCTGTGAAAATATCGTCTACGTATCTTAGCCATGTGGTGTTGTGTAAGAGGGGATGTGAAAGAATTAAGAAGTGTTCTGTAAGCTCCATATAAATGTTGCTGAGTATGGGTGAGAGGGGGGAACCCATACTCAGACCTTGTTTTTGTAAAAAGTAGGAGTCATGGAATTGAAAAAAACTATGTTTGAGAGTGAGAGTTATGAGAGCTTTAAGGAAGGGAAAGGGGTAGGAGAGAGTGATATTGTGTGTGGTGATATAGGTCTGTAGCATATTAAGAGTGGTATCAACAGGGACAGATGTGAATAGAGAACAAACGTCAAAGCTGTAGAAATTGTGTGTGCAAGGGTTGAGGTGTTGTGCTCTTTGTATGAAATCGGTGCTGTTTTTTAGGTGAGTGGAAGAAATGTTGTTTATGAGAGGTTTAAGTTGGGTGGCGATCCAGGATGAAAGTTTGTATGTGGGGCAATTTATATTGGAGATGATGGGGCGTAGGGGATTGTTTTGTTTATGGGTTTTGGGAATACCATAAAATTGTGCTAAATTGTTCATGTAGGATTTTAGGTTGTTATGCAGGAGAGGATGGTCTTTACAGATGGATTTTAGTTCTTTGTTGAAATTAAGTTGTGATTTTACTAAAGGGTTAGTGTTGAGTTTAGTATATGTTGTGGTATCGGAGAGAAGGTTTTGGCATTTGGCAAAGTAATCAGTTGTATTAAGGATAACGATGTTATTTCCTTTATCGGAGCGTGAAATGGTGATGTTCTTGTTTTTTTGTAGATTCTGTAATGTGTGGTAGAAGATTTCGGGTATTTGTGTCATGTGTGTAGAGTTCTGTATGTGGGAGAGTATGTAGCCTTTCAGTATGTCTGTATTGCAGTCATTGTGTTTATAGTTTTTTGTCCATATGTTAAAGTCATGTGTAAATTTTAGAATTGGGTCCGGGTTATTGAGAGCAAAAGAAAGACCGTAACCTAATAAGATTTTTTCGTATTTAGTTAATGTGTAAGAGGAAAGATTGATGATTTTAGTGGGGTCGGAAGATACATACCAGAGACTAGTTTTAAAGATGTTATCAAATTTTCTGTTGAGAGCGGTATTTTTTCCATTGGTGACAAAATCCTTATGAAGATGTGCAGCCTCCAGTAAATTGTTGAGAATTTCGAAGGGATGAGTAAATTGTTGTTGAATGGTAGTCAGTAGGTCTCTGAAAGCTTTGTTGCAAGTTCTAAATGTTGCTTTAATTTCATGTTTGATATCGTTGACTTTGTTGATCAGTAATTGTTTTTTTAATTCGTTGAATGGACTATTTTTTAAGTTTTTAATTTGAGGAGGGCATAGCGTTTTCGGTATTACTAAATTGTTTAGGCACCTCCTGATGAATTTTAGTTGTAATTTTTTGATGTTACCTGCGACCATCAATTTCCTATAATGCAAGTACAGACGACGTGTGTTAAAGTTTAAACTTTCTTCAATGTTATCGGGTGGCATATTTTATTATTAAAGTTGCTACTATATACGTAGTTAAAATATTATTAGTGTTTTTCACCCTTGAGAAAGTTAATTAGACTATTGATATTTTTGCAATTACTGTTGCTGCATCATATTACGGAAATTTAAACTTTTAGGTAACTTGATAAATTTATTGCACATGATCAATTAGGAATTAAAAACTTATATTAATTAATACTAACGTTAAAACTCATTGAACACACATAGCAAAAGCTTTCGTTGTGGTTGACACAACCTTATCAATTGATGTGTTCTAAAATGACTAAAATAGGATTTTAAAATAATTTTATACATTCAATAAATTTTCGTTTTGAAGGGCGACATAGTCTTGTACTTCCAGGAGTCGATGGTCTGGCAACCTACGTAGTCATTTTTATTTTTATTCAAATTTGTTTGGTTTTGAAAATAGAAAATCCTCATGGAGAAGAACAATGTTCACATAATTATATACATAATTGAGATACATAGATACATACGTTTTAAGGATATAAGTTCATAAATTCTCGTAAATACACCAAAAGACTATGCGCATGTGTACGTGCGCAGCCACTGTATGTCTCTGGTATGTATCTTCCGACCCCACTAAAATCATCAATCTTTCCTCTTACACATTAACTAAATACGAAAAAATCTTATTAGGTTACGGTCTTTCTTTTGCTCTCAATAACCCGGACCCAATTCTAAAATTTACACATGACTTTAACATATGGACAAAAAACTATAAACACAATGACTGCAATACAGACATACTGAAAGGCTACATACTCTCCCACATACAGAACTCTACACACATGACACAAATACCCGAAATCTTCTACCACACATTACAGAATCTACAAAAAAACAAGAACATCACCATTTCACGCTCCGATAAAGGAAATAACATCGTTATCCTTAATACAACTGATTACTTTGCCAAATGCCAAAACCTTCTCTCCGATACCACAACATATACTAAACTCAACACTAACCCTTTAGTAAAATCACAACTTAATTTCAACAAAGAACTAAAATCCATCTGTAAAGACCATCCTCTCCTGCATAACAACCTAAAATCCTACATGAACAATTTAGCACAATTTTATGGTATTCCCAAAACCCATAAACAAAACAATCCCCTACGCCCCATCATCTCCAATATAAATTGCCCCACATACAAACTGTCATCCTGGATCGCCACCCAACTTAAACCTCTCATAAACAACATTTCTTCCACTCACCTAAAAAACAGCACCGATTTCATACAAAGAGCACAACACCTCAACCCTTGCACACACAATTTCTACAGCTTTGACGTTTGTTCTCTCTTCACATCTGTCCCTGTTGATACCACTCTTAATATGCTACAGACCTATATCACCACACACAATATCACTCTCTCCTACCCCTTTCCCTTCCTTAAAGCTCTCATAACTCTCACTCTCAAACATAGTTTTTTTCAATTCCATGACTCCTACTTTTTACAAAAACAAGGTCTGAGTATGGGTTCCCCCCTCTCACCCATACTCAGCAACATTTATATGGAGCTTACAGAACACTTCTTAATTCTTTCACATCCCCTCTTACACAACACCACATGGCTAAGATACGTAGACGATATTTTCACAGCCCTCCCTCGAAATATTGACCCTAACCTAATCCTCCAACATCTCAATAATTTACACCCTTCCATAAAATACACTTTAGAACATCCTAAAAATTCCACCCTTCCCTACCTCGACACCCTCATCTCCTGGCACAATTCACTATATCTTAACTTCTCCATATACAGAAAACCCACCGCCACTTCTTCCTACATTCATTGGTTCTCCACCCACTCCAACACAAACAATAAAAATAGCCACACTCACTTCTCTCTACCTAAGAGCCTTCCGACTCTGCTCCCCCCAACACCTCACCAATGAAACCAACTTCATACGAAACACCTTCCAAAAACTACAATACCCCACCCATATTATAAACAAATCTTATCACAAAGCTAAAAACAAATACTACAATCATAATACCTCCACCAATGAGAATACCATAAAAAAAATCCTATCTACCTATACCCACCACAAACTTTCACAACATAAAACAACATTTACCTAAACACATAGTCCTCACCCCCTCCAATGCTATTTCTCTCAAACAATATCTTCACCCTCCCAAACCAGCACCTAGTCCCATCCAATGCATATACACTATACCTTGCCACGACTGCAACAGACTATACATAGGTGAAACAAATGACTTTGACAGGAGACAGAAACAACACAAAGATGACTTAATAGATGACAAGATTAATTCCTCTCTCACACTCCACCGTAGGTCATTAAATCATAAAATACACATAAACAATATGACCCCCTTACATAAAACCTCCAATCCACTCCTCCGTAAACTCATAGAATCTCTCTGCATTATCTCCACCAAAAACTTTAATATTATCCCCGGTGAAATTAAAATTGATTTTCTTCTAAACAGCTTAATAAACACTCACTCATATCTTATCAAAAGCATCAACCAAAAAATCAAAAACTAACTTTCTCTCTTATTAATTTTTCGGGGTCGGAGATATACCTGTTCCAATATATTTAAAAATTCCCATAAAACGAATTAGGACATTTTTTTTTTTAGGACATTAGGAATATAGAGACAGTAATGTTGCGTGTGCAGAATTCGTTTTTGTTGATAAGCTTACATATGTATTAAAAATTGTTAGTATCCTGTTGCATGTATGTGTTCATAACTGTGGCTGCGCACGTACACATGCGCATAGTCTTTTGGTGTATTTACGAGAATTTATGAACTTATATCCTTAAAACGTATGTATCTATGTATCTCAATTATGTATATAATTATGTGAACATTGTTCTTCTCCATGAGGATTTTCTATTTTCAAAACCAAACAAATTTGAATAAAAATAAAAATGACTACGTAGGTTGCCAGACCATCGACTCCTGGAAGTACAAGACTATGTCGCCCTTCAAAACGAAAATTTATTGAATGTATAAAATTATTTTAAAATCCTATTTTAGTCATTTTAGAACACATCAATTGATAAGGTTGTGTCAACCACAACGAAAGCTTTTGCTATGTGTGTTCAATGAGTTTTAACGTTAGTATTAATTAATATAAGTTTTTAATTTTTTAATTCCTAATTGATCATGTGCAATAAATTTATCAAGTTACCTAAAAGTTTAAATTTCCGTAATATGATGCAGCAACAGTAATTGCAAAAATATCAAGAGTCTAATTAACTTTCTCAAGGGTGAAAAACACTAATAATATTTTAACTACGTATATAGTAGTTGCCCCCACATACAAACTTTAATAATAAAATATGCCACC
>JABUQX010093365.1:0-17500 GCA_015478945.1 Trachelipus rathkii | reverse complement strand
CCACGAGTTCTTTTCAGAGAAAATTGAGAAAAAGAAAAAAGGAGTAAAGATAGTACAAAAGAGATGGGTCCGTTGAAGAGAGATAGTACAAGGAGATGATTGAAGCAGCAGTTGAGAGGCTAAAAAGTTATTGTGAGTTATTGAGTCGAAAAATCCTAGCTCCACTCCATCCATTGAAAGAGAGTTACACGAGCGGAAACACCACAACATATGTTACGCGTATCCATACATTAGAGGAAACACTCCAAGATATGTAACATTTATTCCACACATGAGTGGAAACACCCCAAGATATTTCACGCGCATTGCGTACAATGACGAATTATATATACCAATAGGCTTTGCAAATAAACATCGTTTTCCTGAAACGTTTTGTCTCTGTTTGTCTTTTAAAGAAATTATCATCAATTGGTTTCGAATGTCATATCTTTCCAGTAACTAAGCAAACTCTATACAAACTCTACATTGAATATATTACGTACACAAATAACGAGTCATTCTTCGTATCTTTGTCTGCAAAATAAATTTACAGATGAAATTATTTTTCCAAATAGATATTGAACAAACAATAGAATGAATTTAATTTGAACAATCTTTTTTGTTTATTATATTTATCCCGAGACGTCATTGCAATTTCTTGATGACTTTCTTGACATTGGTTTGTGGTTTGTTTTAAATCTTTCTTCTTTTAATTTGCTTTTAGTATTCTCTATGCATTCTAATTTCAATCTATATATCTTTATATAGTAGATAGTCACATATTTATCGGTCCGTCTCCAATCTCTCTCTCTCTCTCTCTCTCTCTCTCTCTCTCTCTCTCTCTCTCTCTCTCTCTCTCTCTCTCTCTCTCTCTCTCTCTCTCTCTCTCATTATATATATTATATATATATATATATATTTATATCTATATTTTTATATATATATATATATATATATATATATATATATATATATATATATATATATATATATATATATATATATATAACATCCACTTCTTTTCCTTTATCTCCCCTCTCATTCGCCTGCCCGATTTGTCTCTCTGCTCCTCCTTCTCTTCCTCTTCTTCTGATGCACATGCTCCTCTCTCTCTCTCTCTCTCTCTCTCTCTCTCTCTCTCTCTCTCTCTCTCTCTCTCTCTCTCCAAAAATGATCAGTGTTCGCTGAAATAAGATCGAAGTATTTACGCGTGCTCTCGGCCAACCTTAAAAATGTTCTAATTAAATTTACTTTTAAAAGCCCTGTTATATATATATATATATATATATATATATATATATATATATATATATATATATATATATATATATATATATATATATATATATATATATATATATATTTATATATATATATATATATATATATACATATATATATATATATATATATATATATATATATATATATATATATATATATATATATATATATATATATATATATATATATATATATATATATATATATATATATATATATATATATATTTTTTTTTTTCATTATTCTTTTTCTTACTTTTCCTATTTCCTTCCTCTTCTTTCTTCTATTTTTCCTCCTTTTCATCCTCTTCAATTTTCAACTTTTCCTTCTTTCTTTCCTCAATTCAAGATTTTTATAGTAGTTCAAACACGACTTCTTTATTCCAGCCATTAGCCAGTACTTAAATGCTATTCACTATGACACCTTATCAACCTTAGTGATTTCATTATATATATATAAATATATATATATATATATATATATATATATATATATATATATATATATATATATATATATATATATATATATATATATATATACTATATATATATATATATATATATATATATATATATATATACCATACTCCCAAAAATACTGTAACAAAATTGAGTTGCTATGATCCTGTAAAATAATTAGTATATAAAAGGCGATAGCTTATGGTATCAGTTAATATGTAATCTTCACACTTTAAGCTTAGGCACTATTTTTGTGGTTGAACTTTAAATAACTGTAGAATAAGGCGATAAACAAAACAGTGTTGCTGTTATAGTGTTACCTAAGGGTGGCATAGAAAAAAGGGTATCATTTTTAAGACTTTATAACAGGTAGGTATTAGCTGTATGTTTGTGTATCGTGTCATAAAGTTACAGGAGGACATTGGTGATGTGAAAGAACGCCATAGATCTGGTTGCCCACGTTCTGTTCGGATACTGCAGGTTGCCAAAGCTGGAAATGTATGAATTGATCTTCGTAAACAAAAAAAATCATTTCACGTGTGAAATGCAGATACTCAAGATTTTCTTGTCGCGTATCGTCAGAGAAGATTTAAGGTTAGAGACTTGCAAAGACGCACAGGATATTTTCTCACTGATTCCCTTAAGAAGGTAGGAGAAATGTCTAAATGATTGTTGACTGAGTACGTGCATGTCCGCCGCCGAAAAATTCACTTTACGAATTAAAAAACCTTTACCATGGAAAAATGTTTTAACAAACAAAGCGATAGGGTGTGTGCTACGTCAATTAGGGAGGCAGCAGAGCCCGTACCATTTGTTCAAATAGGTCATCATCTTGCTTCTGTGGTTGTTGGGTGGGGAATGCTTTACGATGGGGCATAGACATCCATTTTTATGAAAAAAGTGTTAAGGCCTCTGCAGCGGTGTACCAGCAAACCGTTGTGGAAGGTGTTGTAAAACCGTTAGGTCAGACCCTCTTCCAAAATGAACTATGGGCCTTTCAACAGGTTCCTCCACCTGCACATAAAGCAAGGTTTTCTCAAGCTTGACTCAGGAACAATGTTCCCCATTTTCTAATAGTTGAAAATTGGCCGACTGGCAGCCCCGATCTTAATTCTTTTGGATTACAAATTATGGGCAGCATTAGAGCATATGATCTGCTCCAGACGACACCCAAATATATTTGTTCTTTAGCAGGTGTTATGAAGAACTTTCCGATAGATGCCATGCGTGTTCCAATAGATGACTGGTCCAACAGACTTAAGGCTCGTGTTAAGATAAAGGATGTCATTTTGAATGACTGATATATTCTTGACATTAATAATGGTTGTAGATTATATCGTGTAGATGTTAAATTGAGCTGCTAATTTTTTTTTGACATCATTATATGTGTGTAACAGTATTTTTGGAATTATTTGGTTTGCAAATATATATATATATATATATATATATATATATATATACGGCACAACTCAGCTTCTTTATTTATATATATATATATATATATATATATATATATATATATATATATATATATAAATATTTCTCCACTTTTTAATTAGACTCGGCACACAGGGCAAAAAAGAGTCTTCTACACAAAGTTTTATTTGCCACACAGGTGGGCTTCTAACCATAAATCAGACTCAATCAAAATCGCCTAGAAAAATCATATAAGAATTAAAACATATAATGGAAGCAATACAAAACTCATTAAACATACAATTAATTAAACATTTTTATAATATTAACAATTTTCCATATTTAGCAGTTCCGAAGATGATTACATCATAGCTCTTTTGTAATTAACATTTCCATGCATTTATATTTTGTACAATAAAATTCTCATTTTATTCTTTACAACATATTAAGAATAGTAGATTATTTTTATACTCTTTGCTATAATTAATTTAATTACACATGTTTCTTACCTCTACTTATATAGAAATTCTTTCTTTACGCAAAGTGGGATTCTCTCATCTCTAATGGCTCGAGAGACCTATATCCAGCATTTGGAAATAATATTTAAAAATAACTGTAAATAAATTGTAAGCTAATACTGTACGTATATATGAAGATATATGGACAAAAACATATAATATATATATATATATATATATATATATATATATATATATAAATAATATATATATATATATATATATATATATATATATATATATATATATATATATATATATATATATATATATATATATATATATATATATATATATATATATATATATATATATAAAAATAAATAGGAAGATGAAGCATAATTTTGGCAACATTTATAACTATGACTGTGAAATATCTTTACACAGAGAAATATAGTAGGGTATATATATATATATATATATATATATATATATATATATATATATATATATATATATATATATATATATAAATACTCATATATAGATAGATCTATATGATAGGTTTACATTTATATCACAATCACCAAAACATCTTGATAGTTTGACTAGCCACAGGGAACTGATGCGGGCTCCTTGTAACCGAGAGGAAACGACCAGCGTCCAACTCATTTACAAGGCCATACCTGCAAGTATTGCGTTGGTTTGCAAGCGAAAGGATTCTTGGAGTATGACGCATTCTAATTTTCACAAATGCATAGCTTACCAAATATGGTATGCATTCGAAGTAAAGAGTAATTGTGAAGCAAGTACGATAAAGGCCCCCCCCTTAGAGAGAATCTTGAACGTTAAGATTGATTTCAATTAGAATACGTCACTTGGTTTTCAGAAGAGGTAATAGCTCGAGGGTTAGGAAGAGGCATAGGAGGTCTTGGAAGTAAAGACAAGCGTTGGACAGGAGCTGGGGATCGAGATCTTATCTGAACCAGGTTATTTAAAGGAGCATCTTCAGGTGCTAGTTGGATTCGTACATTAGATGTTGGAATGGCCTGAAGTGGGATGCTTTCAGTTGGTGGGGATACCTTTGGCATGCACATATTGCAAAGGAATACTCTTTTAGTCCAAACGAAATATGCTATGACAAGAACGATGAGGAAAAAGATCGTTCCAGAAGTTCCTCCTCCAATATATGGAATGAATTTGATTTGAGGGAAATACGGTGTGAAAGGGTGCATTGATTGGTTTAATTGATCCAGTCTTTGATTCCAATGAATTTCTTTTAAGGTTTGAAACTTGGGAGTCAAAACAGAAGAAATGTTTGGTAAAGCAACATGAGATAAGAAGTTAAATAAAACGTGATCAGAATAAGAAATCAAGGAAGAAAGAGTAATATTCTTTTCAAGGTGAATAGGGTTCTTAAACTGAAACTTAGAAGAAATGAAAGCACATCCGTGAGGAATAGTAAAGACATAGTCATAGACATGCTGGATAGAATTGGG
Source organism: Trachelipus rathkii (assembly GCA_015478945.1). Lineage (NCBI taxonomy): Eukaryota > Metazoa > Arthropoda > Malacostraca > Isopoda > Trachelipodidae > Trachelipus > Trachelipus rathkii. The sequence goes on along the minus strand of JABUQX010093365.1, from coordinate 12,403 downwards.
TTTCTCACATGCGATTGAAGCCCTAGTTTTTTTCTGAAAAAGAAATAAGGGTGAAGTGTCCTAAAGCGACAGTATAAGGTTCTATAGTCTTATATTCTGCAATAGGGCAGTGTGAAAAGTCATTGGTGAAATTCAAAATTAAAGATAGTAAACAAGATTGATCATCAATGGAAGCAAACACTTGGGACTGGGGACAAACGGCTAATTGGCCTACATGTCGACAGAGATCGTGTGCCGATTCCTTAAGATAAGTGTATCTCCGATTTCCATAATTCACAAAGAAGTAATTATTTGGGTCGTTATACATGACTCTAACTAAAGATTGATTTAAAGGAAGATGAGTAGGAAAAGGTATAAGTTTATACGAGATGAAATTTTCTACTGAGATGAAAGGAATTAAGGTGATTAGTTCATAGGGGCTAGCTGCAGATTGGATAGTCCAAGAGTAGGTTAAAAAAGTTTGATAGGTTTTTGTTTCTAGAGGAATGACTGTGTGAAGTTTAGTTTCTTTGTTCATTTCTAGTACAAAAGGCAATAGGAAGATGGGAGAGAAAAGTTGCGAGTTTGTTATTTTGTTTTTAGCGAGTTGGAGTGAATTTATCACTAATTGGTGAATTTGGTGGATGTTATGAACTGTTTGTTCAATTAAATTTATTAACGCCCTGATACTTCCCAATTGGTTTATTATATTGTGCGTAGCACCTAGACTATTCTGAAATTCTATTAATTTTTGTAAGCTATCCCTAAAGTTTATTAAAGTACGAGTATTCGCCTTCAACTGTTCCTTTAATTCAGTAATCAATAAGTTTGAGGTAGAGGCATAATTACCTAAGATGTTGATCTTCTTCCGAAGTAGTTTTACCTGTTTATCGGTAGCAGTGCCAAAGAGAATGTTGAGGACGTCTCCTCCAAATTCAAAAGCAGCTCGCTTCCTTTTTGATCTTGCAGAGATCCAAGGCAGTTCACTTACTTCGTTCTGGGCTAGCACTTTTACTCGAATGGTCATTAACTTGAATTCCCATTGGTGAGCCCTTTGATGTGTTGAAACGTTTAGAAACATGGTTTCGAACGATGGTAAAAATGATTCTTTAACGTTGGTTACTAGTTTAGTTGTCTTGATGATTGTTTCTTTAATGTCTGGAGGACATTCTAAGGAGATAACTAGATCGAGGTATCCTTCTATGAAGTTGACTTCTCCCGTACGATATAGAACTAAACCAGGTAGAATCTTCGTTTCTTCTTTTTCGTTTATGAGATTACTTTGGCCTGTTGATACGATGATGAGTAGCAACAAAACTGGTATTCCGAAATTCATTTCTGAAATATTTATACTTTATACTTTTCTTGGTTTTGATATATTTAAAGGTCGCCTAATTATGTTTAATAACATTTTAAAATTAATTGGTTAGTTAAAGCGTTCGCGTTTTATTACTAAACTAAATGCTTTCTTAACTATAATCGAGTTAGTTGGCTTAAAATCTAAATGTAGGAGTTTTTAAACTCAAACTGTATACTGCTTAATACTTAATTGTTTATTTACTAGTTAGTGATATTACTTACTTACTTACTAGCATTAGTTGCTTACTTAGCTATTACTTACTTACTTTTACTTATTTTTTGTTTTCTTAATAGAAAAGTTTTTTGATTTTCTATTTTGTATTTTATTTTTTGTTGTCCCCCCCCTTGTTCTGAGAGTGAAACATATTTTTAAAAGGTTTCTTTATATATAAAAAATGAGTAAAACTAGAACTGAATTAATCTATCCTAAGATTTATCGAATCTACATCTAAATTCTAAGATTAGATATCCTATGAATAAGTATTAATCCCGACTAATTTCTTAAATTTAAGGAATGTATACTAATCCAAGCTACGTTTCTTAAAATTATGACGATCGGTTGTCTAATCCAGTCTAAGGTTTTCCTAATCCACTAAGTATTTCTTAACTAAGAAAAAAAAATTTTTAGTACAGACGCGAAGCGAAATGTACTTTCATCATAATCTTAAAATTAAAGTATCCTTCTTAGACTAACAGAATAAGAAGAATGCATACTACAAACTAAACAGTTTTCTCTTTAATCTAAGATACAAAGTATATACAAGAATTGGGATGACTAGTAACCAGAGATGACCACCAAGTTTCCCTCCACGGACTGTAGTGTTCAAATCAGCGACAGGTGAAGCTGGACAGAATAACCACTGTAGTCTCCGTGTTGTCACTTGCTTCGGGCTGTTGCTGTAAAGCTTGTTCCTTCATCCTTGTTTGACTTCGGGTAACTCGGGGTGTAGAATCTCTAGGACCAGTGAACAGATTATGGGGCCGGTAAGAGGGGTCCTGTTTTCTGTTATCTGGGATGAATACCTTAGGAGATGTATCTACGACCGGGGGAATGGGGTGGTGGCCATCTTTTACTGGGGAAGTTGGAGATTTCACAGGGGAATTTGTTCTTGGAGGGGCTCCACCATAGGCTCCATACACCTCACCTTCGTGTGCTGGTGGCTCCTGAGAAATTTCTTGAACAGGGTTTTCTAAATCTCTTGCTGAATAGGGGATAAAGATGGTCTAAACTCTTTTCTCCGAACCGCAGGGTTGGAGGGAGTTTTTGGGAAGTCAATCTTTGGAGTGGAACACTTAAATTCACTGTCTGGACGCGCTCTTCCGACGACTACATCGCTGTATCTTCTTCTTTCTACAATCTCATCGCTAAATCTTCTTTCTTCCACGGGTTTACTTTCTCTTACGGAGTTACCAGGAATCGGTTGTTGTACGGAGTCGGATGGCTCCAGGAATTAATACTACTCGGTACCGGCTGAGGTGGGGGGATAGAGTAAGAGTTGTAGTATTCTTGCTGAGATTGTGGGGGATGGGGAGTTGGAAAGTAGCTGTGTCCATACTGAATTTGTGGCGTTATGGGAATTTGGAAAGAATTTTGGGAAGACATTTGATTAGTGGGAGGAGGAAGTTCTTCCACTTCATCTACTTCTTCTATTTCTTCGTCTTCTTCCTCCTCTTCTCCTCCTTCTTCTTCTTCTTTTCTCTCAGAGAAGGGACTCCTGGGTCGCTTCTCTGTTGTCTTTCCTCAATTCTTTCCCTTTTTTGTTCTTTGGAGCTTAACATTTCTTCCACCACGTGGGGATCCCAAACTTCATCATTCATAAAGTCAAAATGTGACTCGGTGAACTTTTCTGCTGGGACCACCTTAACGTTGTCTACATGAACAGGGAAGGTTCGGCCTGATTCTAAGCAATACACCATCAATTTGTTAGGTCCCCTTAAACATCGGACAATATATGGTCCTTCAAACTTGGGACATAACTTCGAACTTTGATGAGGCGGTTTGACTGCTCTAACGAAAACATAATCTCCTATTTTGAACTCTCTTTGTTTGGCCCTTTTATGTTGTTGCTCCAAAGTTTTTGTGGTTTCCGCTTCTAACTTCTCTCTTGCCAAATCTCTTATATAATCGATCCTCTCTACTATCGTATCTACTTCGTCCGAAATGAATCTCATTTTCTCAGACTTATTCACAAAGGGTGATACATAATCAGGCATCTCGTAAGGGAGCCTTTTTATGTAGCCATGTAAAAGGAAATGGGGAGAAGACCCTATAGATCGATTATACGCGGAATTGATAGCGATTTGGGCAAAGCTCAGGTACTTATCCCAGTCTCGGTGATTTGCATTCACGTAGTGCCGCAAAAAAGATTCAATGTCAGCATTTATTCTTTCCACAACACCATTTTGGGATGGTTTGTAAGGCAAAATTTCCACCTTCTTTATCCTCCACGCCTTACATAGGTCTTTAAATACCTGACTCGTAAATTCCAAGGCATTATCAGAGACAAGCAGTTGAGGGGCACTATGCCTACATATGACCCTCTCTTGCAATGCTCTGGCACATTCTTCGCTTGTTCTCGTCTTGCAAGGCACTAATTCAACATACCGTGTCAAAACGTCGCCGCGAAATACCAAGATGTATTTGGCTCCTGATCCTGTACAAGATGGCAATTTCCCAATACTGTCAACATGAACGCGTGAGAAAGGTGTGTACGGCAATGGCCATCTATTGATCTCTGCTACAGGGGGTCTAGGACCCTTAGTTCTAGCGCATGACACACATTGACTACAGTATTCCTTCACTAACTTTTGAATACCAGGAAAATAGTATTTTTCCTCTACTCTTTTTTCAGTCCTTAGCTGACCACCGTGTCCGCTAGCTAATGAAGAGTGACACTGATCTATCACACTGTAAATCATACTGTCTGGAACATGTACAAAGATAAGGTTTGCTTCCGCAGCATGTGTAAGATGCCTTTTATTAAGATGTGTGGGTGTGTTCTGGGATTCTCTTCGGCCCATTTTACCAATTTTCCTACACGGGGACATTTCTCTTGTTCTTTGATGAAATTTTCCCGACTCAAAGCAAAATCTATTCGAGGGAACTTTTCTGTTGTTTCTGCTTTCTCTGCTTTCTCTGTTTCCGCTATTTCTTTGACCAGGAACACATTAGATGCCGGATGCCTACTCAGATAGTCTGGGGCAACATTATTCTTTCCTCTTTTATACACTATGGTGGGTGAGAAACAGTTTACTAAGAGATTCCATCGAGCTAAACGGCCGGTCTGCTGTTTATTTCGGAAAATAAAGCAGAGAGGTTGGTTGTCGGTGATAATAGTGACCTTATAGCCGAAGATGGTGTTCTTAAACTTTTGCAAGCAGAACACCACGGCTAAACATTCCTTTTCGATCGTATCATAGTTTAACTCCGCTTTCCCTGAGGCATGGACTGCGAAAATGAGCTTCTCTTTTCCATAGTATATCAGTTCTGACATCCTCTGTTCGCGTGTTACAAGTCTGCATTGCAGAAATTCTTTGTAATCAGGAAAGAGTTGATTTGGCTTGCGCCCTTTGAGTTTCTCTTTCAAAGTGTCGAAAGCTTGTTGTTGTCTTTTCGTCCAAAGAGGAACATCTTTCTTTATCAGGTCGTACAAAGGTTGTGCTACCGCGGCAAAGTCCTTTATGAGGAAGCGAAAATAAGAAGAAACCGAGTAAGCTCTGTGTCTCCTTCACATTTGTAGGAGGGACGAAACTCTTCATTGTTTCTACCTTGGCCGGATCTGGACTAATTCCATGTCTTCCTATCTTGAATCCCAGGTACAAAACGGCTGATTGTAGGAAGCTACACTTTGATAATTTTATTCTCAGCTTATTTTCTCTGAAAGCAGCGAGTACTTTCCTCAAATTTTCAAAGTGTTCCTCCACGTTCCTGCCCAGGATCAAAACGTCGTCTAGATAGACTTGTGCTACAGGTCCTAGGAGGTGATTTAAGGCCATGGTCATCGTGCGGGCATAAATACTTGGAGCATTCTTATGACCAAACATTAAGCGCGTGGGACACCAGAGGCCCTTCCTAGTCCTAAATGCCATCAACTTTTGCGTCCCCTCCTCTATCTCCAAGGCGTTGTATGCATCCAGTAAATCTACAGACGTAAATACCGTGTTACCCCCTAGGGATGTAAAAATCTCGTCGATGGAAGGCAGAGGAAACACGTCCTGAACGCTATGGGAGTTGAGGTACCTGTAATCCAAACACACCCTTGGTTTCGGACTATTCTTTTTGGCCACCACGAGTAACGGTGACGAATGGGGGCTGTACCCTGCTTTGATGTACCCCTTTTTCAGTGCGGAATCGGTGAAATCATCGATGTCCTGCAAATACCGGTGCGGTAATCTGTACTGTTTACGAAAGATTACCTTCGGGGCATCGGGTAACAGCTCAATCTTAAATTTCTGAAGCGGACAGACTGGGACAGCATCATCATCTAGTGCCAATACATCATGGTAGTCCATGAGGAGCTCGAGTAATTCCTCTAGGTACTCTGGCTTTTCTAGAAGACAGTTTTCTGCATCTTCTTTTGACATTTTCTCTTCTATGATTTCTTTGTATACTCGCCTTAGCTCTGTCTTCGTAAGACCCTTTGAGCAAGTGGCTACATTAGCAGAAACTGTTCTCTGGTGTCCTCTTTCGTCTGTGCCTCTCCCTTTTGGTTTGCTAATAATCGGATACCCTTCACCTAGATTCACACCTTTATTCAAATAAAATGATTTGTCACTCAAATTGATGTAACTGAGGATAACTGTGTTATCTCTCACCGGGCTAATTGTGTTCGCGACGTACAGCGGTCCTTTGGTAAACGCTGGGGTCATTATGCACTTTCGCTCGAGTTCAAAATCATTTTGAGTTTCAGGTCGGAGCTTTAGATATCCGCATGATTGACTAGGCAAAACAATCTTCTCAATTACCTTCAAATTTATCTTAATTTCTTCATCAATCATCAAATGGCCATCTTCTTCATGGTCATCGCTCTCTAAAACTTCCAAATCTTCGGATTGGCCCAAATTTTCTTTCCATTTTGAGGGGGTATGCTTGAGGGTGGATCTGGCTCCTCTGGAAGCAGCGCTGTGATAAGTGAGGAGTGGATTAGCTACGTCCACTCTGTCCCTTCTCATCTTGTCTGGCTCCATTTGAGCTTCTCCGTTCCAGGCAATCTCCCTATCTCTTTTTCCATGTCTAGGCACTGGCTGCCTATGTGACTTTCGCACTGAAGAGGCTGTCTCTCCCCCCTGGGATACAGACAAATCGACCTTCCGATAGGATCGAGGTTCAACCGCGGCGTGTACGTGTTTAACTGGCCAGGCGGCCTCCCTATGGGAAAGATGCTTATTCGCGTTGCGTACGTCGTTAACTGGCAAGGCGGCCTCCCTACGAAAAAGATGCTGATCCGCGTTGCGTGCGCTTTTAGCTGGCAAGGCGGTCCTCTTAGGAAAAAGATGCTTCTCCGCAGCACGTGCGGGTGTTTTAGCGAAAATTTGGTTCGAATCCTTTGTTCCCCACCCTCTAGGCCCTCGGGCCGGGGGCAACTGCTCCTCCTTTTTCTTGAGGTCTCTTATTCTTTTAAGATTCCCATCAGAAAATTCTCTAACCAAATAAATTCCGAGTGGATCGGCAAAGATCGGAATGTCTACCTCTCTATCCTCCTTGATAGACATCTTTGCAGAAAAGAAGTTTAAAGTTATGGGAATATTAGACAAAACATTGCTACCCAAAAGAATATCCCAACTATTGTCTCCATCTAAATCACTAACTTGGAATGTAGTGAGGTAATGTTTTTTATGTAGGCGAAGGTATAGCTGTATTTCTCCCTTCAATACCGTTGGCTTACTGTTCACCCCCTGTACTACTAAATCGGTCTTTCGGAGGGGTATTTTGAAGTTTCCCTCTTTTTCCAATTGTTTGAGCCGCCGGGCGGTGACAATACTAACACTAGATCCGGTGTCAACCAAAACTTTGGTCTTCGCCTCCCTACTACTCAAAGATGGAGCAAGATAGACATTTGTGTAAAAGTGTCGTCCCAGCCTAAAAGATTGCTGCGCGACTTCTTTTTCTTTCTTCTTCTTTTGGCTTCCCATTTCTTCTCTCTATCTTTAAACTTTTTTCTCACACGTTTCTTCTCTTTGCCCGATTCTAAAAATTTTCATTCTCTATCCTATCCTGAGGATGAGAAAGTTCTCCTTCATACATCCTATCATCATACTCCACTACTTCATTCACCTCAAAATCTCTCGGCTGGCTCTCAGCCATATACACTCTCGCGTTGGTCTTTACCTTCCCATCCGGGGGCTTGTGCCCTTTCTTTCTCTTGGAGAAGGTCCTGGGCCCTCGCTGGCCTGGGTTGTAAGACTCTGGCTTTTACCCCTTTTTCCATATCGAACTTGCTGTTGTATGGAGTGAACATCAGCGGGGTTTCTGGGGTAGGTCTCCAGGGCGGTGCTCCTCTACACTTAGGTTGCGACCCCCTTCGATGGTATGCCATGCATTCTCGGCAGTAGGGCCATTCCCAGCGGCATGCTTGGGACGAGTGTCCCACCGTCTCACAAAAGAAGCACACAGGATGTTCTCTTAACTCCTGGGCGGACATCTTCTTTAGGAAGCCCTTAAACTTTGGTGTGACATACCCTGTCTTCACCTCTTCTCTTTTCTTTTGAAAAGTATTACTCAACTTCACCTCATCTCTCCTCCTTTGAGGAGTGTAATTGGTTCTCGCCTCCTCCCTGCCCCTCTCCTCATACCTTGGCTTATTAAATGGCTCTCTATTGTCCCGGTATGAATTATTAACTTCAACCCTCTGTCTCCCCCCCGATTCCTCTTTGGCCAGTAATACCCTAGTGGTGCGAAATTCATTTGGTCTTCTATTCTCATCTTTTAATAAGGCTCCATTTGAAATTTGAGATAACTTTTCTATCAATTCATTTAAGTTCATCTCTGTATCGAATACCCTAAGGATCTTCTCTCGTAATCTTTCTCCATCTCTTCTTTCATTTACGTTCTGAATGATCTTCCCAGTAACCAAGATGTTTATCTGCCTTGAGTTGAACATCGCCTTATCATCCAGATCGTGAAGGCGGCTCTGATATTTGTACAACCGTTCTTTCAACTCTAACACAAAATCAGTAAAGATTGAGTCTCTCTCTCTTCTATATTCTAAGAAGTCCAACCAGAGCTCGAAAATCGTTTTCCTCTCCTCCGGTTGTAGAAAAGTTTTCAACTGCGCGAGAAAATCTTCTAATTTAGTGAATTTTGAAAAACTATTTTCTCTGAGAACGTATTTTCTAGCCTCACTGTTCTGGTCTGATGATATTGAAGACTTTGCAAAAGTGATCTTTTGACTTTCGGTTAGTGGGCCTAAAGCATCCAGCTTCTCATTCAAAGAAGTGACGAAGTCCGGGTACGAAATTCCTTTCCATGTTCTTGATTTCAGATGTTTGCCAAATAATTTCAAATTTTCGGGAATCGTTGGAAAAGCGGTGTTGAACAGGTTAGTTGGGTAATAGGGGACTCCAAATTGTTGTGGAGGCATATAGGGATAACCTTGCCATACTCCAGGGTAAGGTGGTGGTTGGTTAGGCATGGTGTAATTACCAGGTGGCACGCCTGCGTAATAAAGAGGTTGGGGCATCGTCCCCGTGGGTAAGAACCCATAAGTTGAGTTGTTCTGTCCTGCTGGAGCACCTTCGTTGGTGTTTCCTCCCATAACTCCTCCTGTGAGGACGCTTGCCTGTTGTTGAGTGTTGTTAGGTCCAGCAGGGGTTTGGGCTGATCCTATGGCTTGGTTTTGGATCGCTGGGGAGCCTTCAGTCCCCCATGGGGAGGTGTTCGGTATTTCAGCACCTTCCCACTTGTTTTCATTGAGGTTGTGAGTTTCAAATCCACCCCAATTTCTGCGAGGTTTTCTTTTAACAGCGGTGTCAGCAGTAGCAGATTTTAACTGTAGATTCAATGTGTTGTCCAACGCAACCGTTTTTTGCATATATGGTGGAGTCTCGACCTGTGGGGGAGGGGCTCCCTCCCTTACTACCTGGGATGTCTGGCTAAGAAGAGCGGTGTAGGGGTTCTGACTGGCCCTTATGTCTAAAGGAGCGTGGGTAGGGGGAACCCCTATGGGAGGTTGTCCCCCCCTTTGGGTTACAGGCGTTTCATCTCCACCCCCCCCTCCGGTTGCTTGCTCTAGGTTATGACCTTCATCATTACTACCCTCATTCACTCCAAGATTCTCATCATCTCTCCCTTCGTCAGCAGCACCCTTATCTCTATCTCCGAAATTGGATTCTCCGCCATTTTGTTTTTTCGTAATCACAAAATAGTGCACACTAGGTCGGTATGACTCTTAACTATCTCTCCTGTATGCTCTCAAACAGCAATGTTAACTAGTGTTGGAACTATAAATGTTGTCTGCGGACCTCCTCGTCACTACTATATATATATATATATATTTATATAGAATTTTACTAAATTGCGAAAAATGGTTGTAGGAGGTTCCCAATACTTAATCAACAGTGTCACACTGGTGAAAAACTCAACAGAAAAATGTTGTCCGCAGATCTCGTATGCTACTACTTCTACTACTCAGACTATCTTTTTACTACTATGCGATGTTTATTTCACCTAATTGAGGTGTTTTAAACAGAAAATCTTCATAAATTTTTTTTGTTTTTCCCAACTTAACTTGTCTCCTATATATATATATATATATATATATATATATATATATATATATATATATATATATATATATATATATATATATATATATATATATAAATATATATATATATACTCTATGGTCTTAAAATTATCTTAATTTTAATTAGCTTTTGGGAATGAGCTTTCTCAGGCTTTCCTGATCAGCAAATATGGGGTCAATAGTATGGGGGTACTCTCTATAGAGTAGATATATATATATATATATATATATATATATATATATATATATATATATATATATATATATATATATATATATATATATATATATATATAATTAAGATTATTTTTCACTTAAATACTAAGCCCCCCCTTTTGGGTTCCCATATAAAAAATCAGCGTATGTCTGTGACACACAAATACAAAAATATATATATATATATATATATATATATATATATATATATATATATATATATATATATATATATATATATATATATATATATATATATATATATAAAAAGGCAGGTTAGAAATATTTTCAAAGAAGAAGAAAGGAAGAAAATTCAGTTTCAAGAATTTCTCTGTTTCCAATGAGGCTCTAGAGTGGAGTTTTGGCGAAGTTTTGAACGAAATGTTTACATTAGCCGCATTCCAATGCTTCGGTTAGTCTGTCGGTCCAGTTCGATTTCTCTCGGCGACTCCGACTTCAATTTTACGTAAACACTTCTCGCTCAGAAAACTCCGACAAAAAACGACAATTTTGTGAGTCGATGGCTTTGCAATTCTCTCCTGATTTCCTCTCTTCTCGACTTCTGCACTTTTCGTCGCTGTTGCCAAGTTAAAGAAAAAGAAAAAGAAAAAGAATGAAGGCGGAGATGAAAGAATATATGATAATTAGTTATTATCTTCCCCGGTTTCCCCTAATTCCAAATTTTCTTTAACCTGAATACGCTTTGCGCGGTACAATATGACATTCATTTAAAAAATATTTAAAATTTTATAAAATGGACATAGATTAATTATCATTAATTATTAATTATTATTTTAATTAGTGTGGAAATATTTTCCCAAACTAATATTAATTATTTATATAGTGTGGTTAAATAACGATGAAAGGCCTTGGTCATCTCTTTCAACCTTCCACTATGTAAATAATAATAATAATAATAATAATGATAATAATAATAATTAAATTAAAAATTTTCCTTTCTTTTGGAAGAAAGTTTTTAATTTAATTGACAACGGCCATAAAAGGAATAATGCGAACGACTGGTAGCCCAGGTGTCATTCACGTTACCCACAGATATGCAAATAATGGACAAAATAGTAATAATAATAATAAAAAATAATAATAACAATAAAAAATCAAAAAATTTTTTATTGGCTTAAAATTATTGTTGAATAACCTTAAATATGTTTCGGTACTTTTTTTTTTTTTATAGAGATATCTTTTTTAATTTTAATTTTATATATATATATATATATATATATATATATATATATATATATATATATATATATATATATATATATATATATATATATATATATATATATATATATATATATATATATATATATATATATATATATATATATATATATATATATATATATATATATTTTAGATGTGATGAAAACTTTGTTTGATCTCATCTAAAATCTTACTTAGGCATCTCTCGATGCTGCCAAATAAGTAGAGGCTTCTGAGTCGTGGGGCGTCGGTCCGGGGTTCGGACCCTTGGAACATCATCTGACTATTTTGCATCTCGGAAGTAACGGAACGGAAATCCTGGCCTCAGGTTGCCAATATGGATATTTCTCCAATTCTTAATTAGACTCGGCACACAGGGCAAGGAAAGAGTCTTCTACACAAAGTTTTATTTGCCACACAGGTGGACTTCTAACCATTAAATCAGACTCAGTAAAAATCGCCTAGAAAACATCATATAAAAAATTAAGAACATACAATGGAAATAATACAAAACTCATTAAACATACAATTAATTAAACACTTTTATAATATTAACAATTTTCCATATTTAGCAGTTCCGAAGATGATTACATCATAGCTCTTTTGTAATTAACATTTCCATGCATTTATATTTTGTACAATAAAATTCTCATTTTATTCTTTACAACATATTAAGAATAGTAGATTATTTTTATACTCTTTGCTATAATTAATTTAATTACACATGTTTCTTACCTCTTACTTATATAGAAATTCTTTCTTTACGCAAAGTGGAATTCTCTCATCTCTAATGGCTCGAGAGACTTACATCCAGCATTTGGAAATAATATTTAAAAATAACTGTAAATAAAGTTTAAAACTAATACATACGTATATATGAT
>JABUQX010093364.1:0-2500 GCA_015478945.1 Trachelipus rathkii | reverse complement strand
TCATAAATATAATATAGATATATGATATATATAATATATAATATATATATAATATATAATATTTATATATATATAGATATATAATGTATATATATATATCTAATTAACTAATTAACGCAAAGTAACCTTTAAAATAGAAACTACTGCAAAACAAAATATTAACTAAAATGTGTTTAAGCAAAAATTTGAAAAAAATTTTTTTAAAACAAATTCCATAATTATCTTATTTAAAAAGAATTTATTTGAATATTGAAATTTTGTGTGGGAAAATAAGTTGCTCTCCATGTTGTGAGTGAACGTGATCCTCTCTTATCCTCAAACACGTAACCCACTTCTGAAAAAAAAACTTTAAAAAATGCTTTTTCTGAAAAAGCTTTTTTATTAAAACCTTTGATTTTACTTAATAAATTTATGATAACTACCCGTTATCCAAATTATGTGACTAGGAGGACTTACAGAAAAACATAAGAGCTCACGAGTATGGAATGATGACAAAGATGCCAGATGCTTCTAAAGAGCGTTCTCACTTGTATTAATTTCAGATCATAGTTTGAGCGTAGCAATAATGTGTTTAAGGAGTTGATTTTTTAGAGGGAAAGTCAATTTGAAAGTTGCAGGATTCCAACATTCCACAACAGAATTATTTTCTCATAGAAGGTTCCGGGTTTTTAATAACTGGCTGTGAACCAAAATTCTTATAGGGTTTCCATTACACGTGGTATGTGGTGCTTACATCCCTTATCCGATTAAATATATTTGACATAGCTTATTGATCCGTGATAAATTAATATTTTTATTTATAAACAAATTTAAACTAAAAAAATTTTTAATATAATATATAATTTACTATACAATTTTTAAATATAGTATTATTATAATCCATACTTATATGATATTATTATAATTTATATTATATATATATTATATTATATTACAATTAAAAAACTATGATCTTTATATACTATGGATTAATATTATAATAAGGCTTTAGATTTCATAGAAAAAAATTTCTTTACGCCTATATATATATTTAATATATATATATATATATAATATTAATAATATAATATAATTATATATATATAATATATATAATAAAATACTTAATTATCTGTATATAAATAAATATATATACTATAAATAAATAAAAATGGTAATCAATAAAAATATGTAAATTAAGTGATATATATTTTCTATATTAACATATATTAATAAAAATTGCAATAAAGTTAAAAATAATAAAAATAGTATTAAGGCAGCAAGGCAAAAGTAAAGCGATGATAGCAGACCTAAGGTTGTCGGCCTAGGCTAAGGGAGCCATAATAGTTTCGCAGAGTGGTATAGGCAAGATCGGTTGGAGTTAGCACATTAGATGGTCTTACACAACAAAAAATTAATAAGGGAGTGTTAATACATGCAAAGCAGACTAGTAACAAGCTAGGATAGAGTTTTTTAACAATATATCAAGCGTTGAGTCAGTAGGAGAAAAATAAGGGAAATAATATTAGGGCATGCCCTTTATTGCGGTGGATAGCAGGCAGGTTTAAATTGTTATCCATGGCAAACGCTCCCGAGGGGACATAAAGGGGTCACGCCCAATTTTTCCCAGCTTTTTAAACACTTTCGATTTTAAGCAAAATTTATGGCTCTGGAAGAGAGAGTCTAAGACAGGTAATTGTAGCGTAAAAGGGCAACAGCCAAAATAGCTAGAAATTAGAAGTGCAACACTATGGTATCAAATATACTATGCACCTGTACGCTATGATTAGGGCATGTTGTTTAATAAAGCTCCCAAGCGGGACATAAACCACCCATGCCCGAATCCTGGTAGAACATTAAGCACTTGCAGAATTCGCAGTCTAATTCTCTTACTCTTACCTTACTGACTTACTCTTACTCTACCTCTACTCTAACTCTACTGCTTACTCTTACTTTACGGCTTACTCTTACTCGTTACTCTTACATCGTACTCTTACTCTTACTCTTACTCTTACTCTTACTCTTACTCTTACTCTTACTCTTACTCTTACTCTTACTCTTACTCTTACTCTTACTCTTACTCTTACTCTTACTCTTATTACTCTCACTCTGAGAGCACTCTCACTCTCACTCTCTCTTTACTCTCACTCTCTCTCTCTCTCTCTCTCTCTCTCTCTCTCTCTCTCTCTCTCTCTCTCTCTCTCTCTCTCTCTCTCTCTCTCTCCTCTCTCTCAGTGCACGCTCTGCTCTCTCAGAAAGATCTGGACGTGACATCGGGCAGATCGGGTGGCGGCCTTTTGAGTGCCATCACGCGCCTTTTGTTTGCCTTTTGTTTATTTTCCAGATCGAGCGGATTACGGGGGAAAGAGTTCTACGTTTTTTTAGTTTTTTGATTTTTTTTTCTTTCTTATCTCTTGTGTCTTTGTTATTTTTTCGTGTTTTGGGCGGCTCTCCGTGCAAACGTATTCCCGACCGATGCTTTCCCCCGTACGCCGCCTGACGCAGGCCCTCCTCTCTCTCC
>JABUQX010093363.1:15000-20000 GCA_015478945.1 Trachelipus rathkii | reverse complement strand
CCAGAAAGATTTAGAAAAATCTTAAATCTTTTAATCATATCTCTGGGTGCTAGCATTTCTTTTGCAGAGAAAGTTTGACTGGTAATCTTCTTTACCTTCTTTCTAACTCTTGGTCGTTCTATAGCTCCTGTTATATATAGCCACCATTTACTTTGTCTCCTATCTCCTCCAATGCTGACAAATCCACTCTTTATTACTCCTTCCAATTTGAAAGACAGCCCTTTAAGCAGCAACAGTAAACGAGGCTAGGAGGGTGGTCTTTGAGCTGCTGACCTCTGACCTCTGACCTCTGACCTCTGACCTCTGACCTTTCTCTTACCTTCAGTTGGGTTAAACAAAACATGGTTGTTTTCAATGCCCCAATAACTCAGTTTCTTCATCTATATACTTGACATAATCTTCCACACAACTATATTATCTTCTTAGAATACACAACAGGTCTAACTTTCTGCTTCTAGAGCTCTTAGTATTTTCTTCTCTAGTGATGTTTCTTAAGAAAGATCACATTATTTTTCTTTCTAACAAACTTCTAAGAAGTTAGATGTTAGAAGTTAGAGGTTAGACGGCTTCAGTACTTCTTTTAACAACCTCAGTTGCTAGCTCTGTAACAGGGTCATTGTTCGCCATTGTATGGAGTATGCGTCACATATATGGGGGTGGTTCCACACGGTCTTCTCTCTTCGATAAGGTGTAGTCAAATACTTTTCAACTTGTTAACTGTACTCTCACTAATTCTCTTTAATCTTTCTAGCAGTCGAACTGTTGCATCAATCTCTTTATACTATTGCAACTACAATGAACACTGCTTTTAAGAATTTCCACTCTATACATCTTTTTATTATATATATAATATATTATATAATATATATATATATAATATATTTATATATATATTTATAATATATATATATAGTATATAATATAATAAATATATAGTAAATAATGTATATATCTATATATATATATATTATATATTATATATATTATATATACTAGTATAATATATATATATATATATATATATTATAATATTTATAATATATATTTTTTTTTTATTATATATATATATATATATATAATATATATATATATATATATATATATATATATATATATATATATATATATATATATATATATATATATATATAATATATAATATATATATATATATATTATTATATATATATATATATAATATATATATATATATTTGTGTATATTTTTATATAATGTTTATATATATATAATATTAGTAATATTAATTTTCTGAAACAAAAAAAGTAAATTAATAAAAAGTTTTCGAGCTTCAACAACACAGATATTTAAATGCTATTTAAAAATTTTATAATTTGTATAGGTTTATTTGATATCATAATTAATTCGATTTTAAAATATATCGTATCACATTCCAAAAAATCCAAATTATTTCAGATATGATTTTGAAAATTTTAACCTTTTAACTGTGGCCATATTATATATATAATATTATATATATTATATTATATATATTATATATTATATAATATATATATATATATATAATATATAGGCACAAGGGGTTCTGTTCTTGTATGCTGTATTATTATCGTGTTGTGTGTCTTGTCTGTTGTGTCACAAAATAAAATTATTTATAATAAAGATGTTACACAGTTGTTATTTATAAAGTTTAATACTTAATAAAAAATCAAAATTATATACTAATGCATTCGAAAAAGCATCTTTTTAAGGTATTAATATATATAATATAGTATATATATATATATATATATATATATATATAGCTATATATATAGTATATATATATATATATACTATATATATATATATGATATACTATATAATATATATATTATTTATTATATATATATAAATATATATATATTATATATATATATATATATATAATATATATTATATATATATATATATATATATATATATATATAATATATATATATTAGTATATATAATGTATATATAATATATATATATATATATATATAATATATATATATAATATTATATATATAATATATATATATATATATTATCTTTGTATTAAGGAAATTTATATATATATATATATATATATATATATATATGGGGGTATTATTGGGTCGCGAGGTTACTAACTTTATGCGGTTTGGCTTTCGGGGGGTCGCGAGACTTAAAAGGTTGAGAAACGCTGGCTTAGAGGGTAGGAGGTAGCCATCTTGGATTCTTTTGTTATTAAAGTTTTTATGCGTTGAGTAATAATAGTTTGTGGTATTAATTATTTTTTTTTTTTGTTTAGTATTGTGAAGTTAATGTACATTGTGATGATATTATATTATTAGGATCATGTCGTTTATCTGCCTCCAGCCCCATATACATATCGATTACATGGATTCGATCACATTCCATAAAATTGAAATAAAAATTTGTAGAGTCATATTTAAACTATAGTAATAAAGCAGCTTCACACCTTTGAAAAAATTAAAAAAAGTTTAAATCTATGTAAACTAACGTAACCCAACATTACCTTACTTAACGTATCGTACCCTCATTTAATGTAATTTATTTTTTATATTTATAATTTATTTCACTTTGCATTGTTTAAAAACAAAAATACGCTTCTAGTACCATGCGTGCATTGTACATTTTGTTCGATAACTTAGGTTTTAAAGATAACTGGCATGA
Organism: Trachelipus rathkii; assembly: GCA_015478945.1. Taxonomy (NCBI): domain Eukaryota; kingdom Metazoa; phylum Arthropoda; class Malacostraca; order Isopoda; family Trachelipodidae; genus Trachelipus; species Trachelipus rathkii. The sequence goes on along the minus strand of JABUQX010093363.1, from coordinate 17,318 downwards.
GCCAATTATTATTTAATTTAACTTCACTTACATGGTATTAAGGTAGAAGCGTCACATGGTTAAGTAAAAATTGTGGATTAAATTGAATTTGTAGTTTAACCTTATATAATGTAATAAGAATAATATTATTTTTTGAAAATATCACATTTCCCTATAATTCTTTCTTTCTTTCTTCACCTTCCTCTTTGCCCCAAGATTGGGGGTAAGGTGCTGTACAAGCATCGGAAAAGAAAAGCAGTAGGAGAAACATACAAACGTTCGAAAAGAAAGCCAGCCGTTCCGCCCCCTCTGTACCATTAATTGTGAAGAGCTCGTCACAGACAGAAAATCCACCCTAGAGCATCATGGGACCGCGACGGACCCTCACTATGGTAAATCGTCAATGTAAGGGTTCATCCCCTGGCCCAGGTGGGCCACAACCATGCCCCCATACAAAACCCCGCCATTCTCTCCTATCATGCACCTTTATTCTCGCCTCTGCCAAAACTCACATTTTCTCTCCTTCAGACATTCCTTCACCGAACTCAATCCACTTTCTCTTCGTTCTCCCAGCCGGTCGTTCCCAACACACTCGCCACGATATACATCCGCTTACCAACCTACTATCATTCATCCTTTCCACATGACCAAACCATCTCAACATACTTTCATTTATTCTCTCATTAACCCCTTTCTTCACACCACACCACTCTCTAATACGTTCATTCCTCTCTTTATCAATTCTTCTCACACCTAGCACACCCTAAGATTGTCCATCTGAACACATTGAACTTTAGATCTATACTTCTTATTCCAGACCATAGTCTCACTACCATACAATAACACAGGTAACAACATACCCTCATGTAAGACCCTAGCACACTCAAGACTTAGCCCTTTACATTCACCAACGATTTAATTGCACCAGCCACCTTTCCTGCCATTCACAACTTTCTACTACACTCTGCATCGTCCGTTTCCCTTCTCATCCAACATATACCTTAAATAATTTAAACTCAGACACTTTCTCCACAGATGCTCACCATCTAACATAACTCACACTGAGGAGGTCCTCACTCACAACCATAACCTTACTCTTATCCACGTTACTTCAAGCCCCTCCTTTCACACACTCTGCCAAATCTCTCATATCAAATCCTCTCAAACTCTCTTCAGATTCCCACACAGAACCAATCATCCGCATATAATAGGTAGGGCACCCTCCACTCAACTCCATTCTCCACCATTCTAACACCATTTCCTGCCATCCCCACCTCTAATTCTTCATAACCCCATCCATATACAAATAATTAACCAAGGAGAATAAACAACCCTGTCTTACTTCGCTATTAATCCTAAACCAATCACCATTGACACCCTTTATTCTTACACACGCTTCACTATCTCATACATACTTTGATTCCATCAGAAGCCTACCCACCAAACACCATATATCACTAACACCTGCCTAAGCTTCCCTATTAACTCTATTTCATACGCCTGTTGCAAATCCATAAAACCTAAAATACAATTTATTCTTCTTCTCCCTCATTTTCCAATCATTGTGTTTTCAAATGTAAAGATTATCCACACATCCTTCTACCACTCCTAAAACGCACCTGTTCTTCACCAAATCAGTCCCTCAGTCACTCGACGCACTCTTTCGACCAAAACCAGCAAATACCTTCCCTACAACACTCAATAAACTTTTCCCCTATAATTTTACAGTTCCCCTTTTCTCCCTTACCCTTATACAAGGTACTATTACCCGCTCTCTCCAATCCTACTATACCCTCCATAAACGCTCTATTACACAACTTCCAAATCCAATCAATCACCATCTCGCCTCCCTCTTGATCATTTCACTAGTAATTTCATCTATACTGCAGATTTACCATTCTTCAACTCTATCACTCTACCTGTTACTTCTTCTCTACTAATAACTTCGTCACAAAATACCTACTTCTTCTTGCACCATCAAAACCGCACACATTCACTAACACCTCATCATTACTGTGTTAATATTGTGCAGATTTACGAAGTGTTCTTTCCACCACTCCCCTCACGCCATTCATCAGTACAAAAAGCACCCATCCCTATTCATTATTCTTGAAGCAGATTCCCCTTATTCTCATTCTTTAACCTTTCGCGCTTCCTTCCGAAAGAGCTTCTTATTTCCTTGTATGTCCTCATTCATTCCTCCTTCCAACTGTTCATTTACTCTTGTTTTCTCCTACGTATACACCTTTTAGTATTTCTTTTTTCCTCCTTAATATAATCCAAGCATCTTTCTTTTGAATCCTCATCACTATGCTTTTAGTACATTCAACACGCTTCTT
>JABUQX010093362.1:0-31019 GCA_015478945.1 Trachelipus rathkii | reverse complement strand
ATCACTATATCGGGTTGAAGCGTTAGTTTATCCCTAAAAAGGTGTCGGCGCCGAAGCAACGTAGGTAACGTTTTCTTGGTTCCCTTTCGAAACGGTTCACTATATATGGGTGTCGCTTACGGAATCCGCAAAAGCGGACAACGCTTTCGAGTACCATTTTGTTAAGCTTAAAGTAGTCTTCAAACGATTGTATACGTCAGCTATAGGTTGACCGGCCTGCTTAGTCCTCAGTTTTGAATATATCAAAAATGGCAACATGGCAGTCTTCACCTAGCATGCTAGGTTGCCTGCCCTAAATTTCCGTATTTGTTTTTTATTTCGTGGGAAAAAAATCTGAAGGAAAACAATGCAATTAAAGATTTTGCATAAACTCCAATAATAATGTAACATTTTTTTTGGTGGCACCACCTTAGCATTGTCAGCCCCTTACTTCGCGAACTTGGAAAGATATTACCCCCTTAAAAGAATGGTAAAATCAGTAACTGGTTTTTAAATGTTAAATTTAGTATGTAAGCTAATAAATAGGTTAGAAATGGCCGATTAGTTGCTAGGAAATCACAAATATCTATTCTATACTAGAGAATAACAATTAGATAAAAAATAGTACAACATAGGTCCTCAGTTTGAAAATACTAAGACCTGGTCATATGGATTCTTTACTACGGGACATTTCCCGGCTAAAACTCTTTATTTAATAAAGGGGAACAAGAAAGGATCAAATTTTGTGCCAAAACGATATTAATAACAAATCGCATAAGAAGCGTTACCTCGCGTTAATTTGTAAAATTCGTAGAAAAAAAATAATGGTCATACGTAATGCAATTTCAATCTATCAATTAGTTTTGACTCACTGTAAGGAGCATCGCTAGACTTACTGGCTAAATTCCGGTGTTTTTTTATTTCCGTGGAAAAAATTTCTAAGGAAACAATCATTTAATTTTTGATTACTACCCTAAAAAGGGAACGTTTTTTTGGTGCCATTACCCATTACGAAAGGCGGACAGTTGTTTTTTTTTCGAATTTTGGAAATTTTGTCCCAGGAAATCCCTGTTTACCCCGCAAAAACTATTGAGGAGTACCTAAGGACCCTACAACTGATTTTAGTTTTGCGATATCTCGAATTATTTCCGAGTTAATTAAGTTTTCGGTTCCCCCCCCAAAAAAAAAACAACAAAATTTCTCTTCTAGTGTGGTGCGCACCCAGTCACAGAGTAGTGCTGGGCCTCCCAACTCTAAATATCAACTTATTTTTATACGCACCCCTGGAGTTTTTATTTTAAACGATAGTGAAAAAAATTTAAAAAATTCCAAAAATTGCCTGTTTTCTAGATACCTGAATACCATTTCTTTACAGACTTAGATTATTTTCTGTTTCCCTCGAAAAAAAAAACTCGCTTAACAAACAAAAAATTTATTTTGCACCATTTCCCGAGAAGTAAAAAGTAACGTTATTTCGTGCCCCAATCGAAGCGCGAGGGGTACCCTTAAGATTTTTTTTAAGTTAATTTTTAAAGTGTACTTTATATATAATTATTTTTTTATAGTATATTCTAACTTAAATTCAATTTTTCTTCGATAAATAATTTTTAGAGATAACTAAACTAAAAAAAAATTTAAAAAAATTCACGACGCCAATTTCTCTCGGAAACGTCGTTGTTACATAGTGACATTACGCGACGCACTTCCATATATTTTACCCTAGATAAGATGGGGAACATGGCTTTGGCACAAATTTGTGTCAAAACCCCCTATTGGGAACATGGCACAAAATTGGCACAATTTTTTTTAGGTAATAAAGGGATTTGTGCCAATTTTTGGCACAAATTTGTGTACGAGTAGTGAGTCCCTTTAGTTTGTTCCTTCGTGCATCCAAATCGACTGTTTTATTTTTAAAAAAGTGAAATAAATGAAACCAGATTAAACAGGAAATTTTAATTATTTCTCATCAAAAATGATATTATTCACTTGTTTGCGAGAATCGCCGTAACTAGTAAAGTTTGCTTCGATACGCGAAGAAAATGTAAATTATAAAAATATGATAAATAAATGTATCGCAGCAAATTTTTTTTTAAATGAAAAAAAACGACAAGAAATATACATTTTATTAAATATAGATTCAAAAATATTTTATATGCGTACGTTACGCGTTAAATAAATTCGTCATTAGTTCGATTTTCTTCTAAAAACCGTTTCCACTCTGTAGGAAAATTTGGACGTATTTCATCAGGACAAATTTTGCCGTCTTTGATTTCGTTGTCTAACCAGCAAATGAATGCCTTTCCAATTTTTTTCCAATTGTCTAAGAAATTGTCGCTAAATTTTAGCCACTTTTGAATTTCAATGAACCGGCTTTCCGTGTTCTTTATCATTTCCGGAACGGAGAGCTTACATTTTCTGTTAAAGAAGGTATAGACTGCCTTCTCTCGCAGAGCTCGCAAAACAACGTACCATATCGTTTTCACTTTCGCCAGTCCGACGGTGCGGTCGTTTATTAAGTAATAAAGAACGTAACCTTCGCAATTTTTCATTCTTCTAATATTCGTAATTTCAGCATTCACGTCTTTTGGAGATATCGAATAGTATTCCGGCGTTGACATCCCCACGAACTTTAAATATTCCAAGCAGACCTGATGAGAGACAGTCGACAACGAATAATTATCTTCGTCGTCGTCACCGTACACCTTTCGGGGCGCTGATGTCATCAACAAGCCGTAGATTTTCGATTCTGTTAGGTGTGAAATATCGACAATATGTTGCCGATCGGTTAGCAGTATTTCGCAAACTACCGTCGTTTTAGTGACGTTCAAGAAACGCTTAAAAATATCCAATTTCGAAACTTCCATCGCGTCAAATGTATCTAATACCGCCATCGCCACCTTTTTTGCGATTAAATATCTCTCCCCGGTGTATTTTTCGACGTCGGAGTAGCACTGGAACAACATGTGTACGTTCTTAGAGCCGGCTATGACGTAGTATTCTCCGGCAATCTTCCTCACCGAGAAATGTCCGCTTTCTCCATTAATTTTTGTCACGCAAACAACCTGGGTAGCGTTCGCGGGAGAATCGAGAAAAAATTTTGACCACGCGTCGTCGTCTTCGGGTTGATGAATATCTTCGTCGCCAATCCCTCCCGTAAACTTTCTGTTGGCGTAAATAGCGAAATCCAACACCTTTTCTTTTCCTTCCAGCCGCATGAAATTCAAACCGCGAGGGACGTTCTTCCAAATCCATTCGTTTTCTCCATAAACCTCGTCCTCCGATTCGCTTTCTTTTATTTTGACGTCGTGTAGGGTGCAAGAATATTCGGGAGGCAGAATACCTTTCGGGACATCAGCGTCAATCACTTTCAGTAAGGAACTTTTGCTCTTAATTTCATCAAACATTTCCTCGGCTATCCTAGAGCTGCATCGGGCCCTCTCACGTTCTATTTCGAAATTGCGACACAATTCTTGTTTTTGAATTTCGGTCATGAAGTCGTAACCCCGCAGCTCATTTTTGAGTAAATCTAAATCTTCGTTTTGTTTCGACGAATCGATATCTCCACCCTGCATTAATGATGATAATTTCAACTCAAATGAGTAGCTCAGCAGCCTTTTTTTATTCCTGATTTTAATCCGCTCTCGATCGCGTCGTCGGATATTAAATAAAAATGTACGACGTCTGAGGTATTTATAAGCTAGATTTAACCAAAATTGTTTTATTTCTAATTAACAAATACTTAACAAATATATTTTTAAGTGTATAATAAAAATAATAATAATAATAATAAAAATAATAATAATAATAATAATAATAATAATAATAATAATAAATAATAAAATATGTAAAGATAATAATTAATAATAGATAATTAATTAATAATAAATATTAATACTAATATAATAATAATATATTAATGATATAAATAATAATAATAATATATTATCCACGTAATAGTGAAAAAGTAACTAAATCGACGAATCCTCGAATAAGTTTGGAAAAACCTACTATTTCTCGCTCACTATAAAGAAACACGCGGATTATTATTATGGTTAGTTGAAAAGGAAGAAACACAATAGTTAGGTTCGTAACTTTTTATTAAATGTTAGATTGAAAATAAAAACGTGGCGGAGAGTGTAGTTATATAAACCAATAACGGATGATATTCGTTGAGCTGAGAGCGTGCGCAGGTTACGATATCATGATTTTAGAAAAAAAAGTAAGCGAAGAATATTATCTTTTCCTTTCGCAACTACGTTTGTTGTTTGGATGTATTTCAAGAGACGCAGGTCAGAAAAAGAATACGTGGTAGTATAAAATGATAGAGTAGTTCCAAAAACGGGTTTTCTCTTCTTCTTTGTTCGTTCGAGGAAGAGGTATTGCACGTCTTCAATATTCTTTCGTCAATACTCTAGCATAAACGCACTCCATTACTCTATCAATATCCACTTTTCGTTTCAAATTACGTTTGAGACAAGGCACATTGCGCATTAACCGTTCGACACGTAAAAGCAATATTCGCATCACATCTTCCAAATTCCTTGTCTCTCAGTCAGAGAAGTAGAATGAAATCATATCCGTTTAAACGATGATCGTTATTAATATAAGGATAAATTCAACGAAATAATCCCTACGTAAAGGAAGGTCATAAGTATTTCAAACAGTGTCCAGCCTCGATGGTCGAAATTCGCCCTACCCTGTTTTCATATTTTTTATACCTTTCGAACGAGACGGAAAGAAGTGTTCTTAAGATATAACTACTAAGAACGATCCAGCGGTATTAGCTATCAGCCTTGTCGCATGTTATACAGAACGTATCACAGATAATAAAGGTGCTCGGTTATTCACTGTATATTTTTGACGTAAGCGACCGTGCGAGACTCAAAAACCCCATTTGAGCTGAAAATAACGATATCTCATCAGGGATATCATTATTGAAAGCGATACAAGATAAATACCTTCGTACGTCTTTCAAATTTTCTAAACCATTAATTCAGACGAATACCTCTCCCAAGATAGCGTGAAAAATCAAGAATGAACAGCTCAGAAAGGCGGAACGCGTACTTTTTATAGGACTTTTATTGCTATGACTCATTTCAGACAAGGTTACGCACGTGAGATAAGTCACCTACCAAGCGTCGAGAGGATCGAAGAGATAACGTTGGAATTCTCGCAGATCAGTTTCCTAAACACGATTCCGAATGAAGTGTAACTGTGCCGCTTCCCGATAAATATTTCCTTCGATAAAGACACACTATCACTTATTTATCGCGGGGAATCCGACCTCATCCTTCCGCCATCTCCCTCTCCTGTTACCATCGCCCAGCATGACATATCATACCTCTATCTATTATAGCCATTTAGTTGTATGCTGCTTGCATCTTAAATGAGTAGATGGGACAGAAATTAAAAACTAAATCACGATTGAACGTCAGTGATCATCTCTAATGCCAAAAAGAAACCTCGGAATCACTATACAGCTATTTAACACTTATCGATTTTTCTTTAACTTAATATTCTATTTCTTATTTTTATATTTTATTTAAGATATACTATTAACGTTAATCATCAATTATATCTAATAACTATAGAATCTAATATGTTAATACTATTATAAATACTAGTAGAAATATAAAACATATTTTTTCCAGAAATAAATAATAATATATCGTCATATAAATTCGACCGAACGAGGATTCCGAATTACCAACCGAAAAATTTTACGTCAAATTCATTCATATCAACATGAGTGTTGCACATATCGAAGTTATATCGAGACTTATATAGACCGAAAAGAAAGAATACGGAATAAACGAACTTACGTAACAGGATATCATCTCATACTACCAGAGCACTACTACAGAGAAATAAATCCTCGTTCCCCAGAAGAAATATCGTTCGAGAGAATCAAGGATTAATATCTCCAGTAAGCGCGGGGAGATTCGGCTAATTTCGGCCAGCAGGCAACGAATACGAATTCACTATCATTCCGACAGACCGTTAACCAGCGAAAACGAATACTCAGACTCTCGCAGGACGGACGATGAGCTATCGGAACGCTTATCTCCTACTAGAAACGTATATCGAACGAGGTTCACGAAAGCGTCCTGAGAAACGTTTTGAAGAATATTTCTAGTTTCGATTCGTACTATTCTTCTCTCACGCGAGGAAATGAGACTAACACGTTGCTAAAATATCCCAAAGTGTGGACGGGGTTTCACCTCGTCGTTCTTCGATCCAGTCGCGACCACGACGCGACCATGACTACAACCACAACCACGACCACCGACGATTTCCTTCGAGTCTGCGTTAAGAACAGGATGGGAGAAAACGTTTTCAACGTTTATAACAGCTGCAAAATGAGCGTGGTCGTGAATACGAATTTCGATTTTATTTTATTTATGTTTTACTACTCCAAAAACCTGTTTCACCCGAGAACGTCCATCCACCAAATGCCCCTGCTGAATTTCAATTGGTTCGTGTTCCTATTGGACTTTGAAAGGGTGTCTCCGCTCGAAGTTCTGAGAAGTTACCTGTTGAAGAAAAATAGGTCTGCCCCGGCCGGAATCTTGACCGCTATCAATTATTTCGTAGACCTCTTGAAATACGAGCATTTTTCGGTCTTGAATTACGGATTCGAAAAAATGATGTTTTCGGAAACGAGGTGCAGGAAGGCTATCGAAAACGCCTTCCGAAAGATGACGCGTTTTCATTCCGCGAACACTGCTTTTTCTTCGCGCGAAGAAAGAATGGAGGAAGGAATAGAAGAAGAAGAAGAAGAAGTAGAAGAAGAAGAAGAGTTCAGCGAAACTGGTGCTTGGAAAAAGCGACGGATGGGGGATTTAGAAAACGAATCGTTAACGAGACGCGTTCAACGTAGTATAGTTAAGAAAACGTTTTGTCAAAAACATTCAAAACGACGAGAAGACGAAACCGGGGCGAAAAGGGGGTCCCCCGCCGCCGACTTCGAAGATCATCGGACCATTTTCGATCGCTGTCCGGCTTGCTTCTTCGAAATTTTTGACGCGCGGATTACCTCCGGTAAATTCGAATCGTACGAGGGGGTTGGACGAGCGTTAAATGACAGCGGCAGCGGTGACGACGATCGTCGTCGCGACTCGTTCGACCGATTGAGGAAGGCTAAAGAAAAAATGGTTTTGGATAAAATGAAACGATCGATCGAAGCTATCGCGCCCCGTTGGAATAACCCGGATTCTATAATCCGTTTTTTGTCCAAGAGTTTGATTCTTTTGTACAACGACGAAACGTGCGATTACACGAGGCATTTAAATTCTCTCCTCATGCGCTCGATTAATTTCTACCAAAGGGGGGACTTTAAAAAATCCATTTTTCCTCTCCTTAACCCTTTCGGAAAAATGATGATGCTAGACATGTTGAATTCGACGGTCGTTAAAGAACCGGACAGCGCCACTGACGGACGAATCATTTGCAACTACGCCTCCGATGTTGCCGAGGGGGAAGGAAGGTATTGGTCTTTCAGTACCGTTAATTCTCACATGACTAAGCAATTTCAGATATACCGATGGGTGTACAACGAAAATTCTTCACCGCCTTTCAATATGAATAACGTTCAAAGAATTCCAGTTTTCGAGGATAACGACGACTCCTCCTCCTCGGGAAAGGGTATCGAAAGCTATCAGGCGTACGCGAAAATTTACTTGAAAAATAGGGTAAATCCTTTAAATTATTTCGAAGAAATGTCTTTGCTTAAAAAGAGGTACAACAATTTTCATTTCAAAACGGAAGGAAATCGCGTACTCGCTGAGCCTAAAATAAAAGAAAAACTGATCGCTATTGATACGGCGGACTATTTCTCTAGTAAAAACGAATTCGGCATAAATTACGACGCGACTCTCAATAACGTTTTAGGGTTAGAAAACGCGAATGTTAGAACGGGCAACCAGGTTTTCGGGATCAATTTTGATCGACAATCGAGCGCTGATGATATCGCTCAAATTCCGGCATCGATAAAGGATGATAGCGTATTATGTTTCGTTCGCGAGGAAGAGCAAGATACCTTGCTGAGAAATCAGTCCAAGTTGATGGCTTCGTTTTTCGACACCGAAACCACCGGATTGGACGCCATTGATGAACGCATGTATAGCTTGGCCGTTTGTACTCGTCCGGTTTTCGAGAAGGATATCAAACGCGTGTACGTATTCGCCGTCGTCCCTAAGACCGAATCCCCCTCCTCCAACGCGGCGCCTAATGCCTCGTCGTCTTCATCATCATCATCATCATCATCTTCATCATCATCATCATTATCATCGTTCGCCAAGGGAATACGGAGCAAGCTATCGGACTTATTCTCGCAAAAGAAATCATTGTACGGGAAAGTCGAGAAATTGGAGTGCGACGTTTTCGATAACGAGGCGGAAATGTTGAGAGCCGTCGACGAATTTTTTTACTCCAACTTCCACATGTTCACGTATTTAGTGGGGTTTAACGTGACTTTCGACATATCCTTTTTGCTGGTTCGAATGATTATTAACGACGTCGCATCTAAGATATTTCAATTGGAAAAGCTCTCCATTAGCGATAAAAAGGATATCTTAAGCGCCTACCGTGCCTCAAAATCGATTTTTATTCGAAGCGCCGGTGGCGGTAGTAGCAAGACCGAAAAAGAAAGACGCGCCCAGAGCGGTGATGGTGCAGGGGGGGTTCCTTTCAACCCGAACGAAAAAAACTACGATCGCTTTCTTCAGATAGTGAGAGCCATTTTAATCCCGGAAATGTGTTTCTTTGATATGCAAAAAATGGTTCGTTTGAAGTTCGATAAATTATCCTCGTACAATCTGAATTCGTGCGTCGAAAACGTGTGCGGGCGAGAGCAAATGGAAATCGAACAAAAAATGATTATCGACGTGCAGGACTTGCTCAACTACTTTCGCAGCGGAGCCAGAGACTCGGAAAAAGCCGCTTACATACACGCCTACTGCGTTCACGATGCCGCCCTGGTGAGTCTCCTAGAGTCGAGCCTAAACACGGTGATGGAACAAGCCTCGCTGGGCAAATTGACGGGAAAGACGTTCGACACCTTAATCGGATGGGCGCCCAAAGGAAGTAAAATCGTTCAAGCCTGTTTCGAGAACGATGTGAAACGTAAAAAGGAGATTCTAGTCAGCAACACGGGATATTTTGATAACCACAATAATTACCAATGCTCTACGAAAGGCGGGCTCGTAATAACTCCGATCCAAATGTCCATTTCGGACTACGGGGTGATAACGTTAGATTTCGCATCCCTTTATCCCTCCATAATGATCACGAACAATTGTTGTCCCTCGACTTTCGCGTTTCATAGTCAGGTCGTGAGGTCCGTCGAGTATCGGCGTCGCGGACAATCGTTTATTCCCGATACCGGCGATGCTGTTGAAAGCGAAATAGTTTCTCCTCGTAGGATAGAAGATATTGACGAGAGCGCGATGAACGTCTTTAACGCTCACACCTCCTTTTGCTCGTCGATTATGAGATATTGGATCCCTTACAGCGTGATCGTCGAAAAATTTAACCGCGAGGCGGACTTAGCCAACGGACGCTATTTGGGGGTCGATTATTTTCCGAGGCTCTCCTTTCCCAGTTGGATAGAGGAAAGGGGTTACTGGCGCGAGGACGCGCAAGTGCAGCCGGCTGGATTAAAGTATTACTTCCCCCTCCTTTACGATCTCTCGGTCAACGAGTACGAAGGGAAGGAGAAATTGTTCGAGGAAATATTTTACCCGTTCGGCAACCTCGTGAAATCCGCCGACGATTTGGGAAAATTGATTTCGAAGCTGCTGGAGGCGACGTCACTACCGCGTCTCGAAGAAAATCTGAAAGAAGCTTTGAACGGAAAAAGGGGGAAAACGGGTATTAAGGAGGCGTTGAACTTCCTTTACGTTAACGAAAGCGGGTCGAGCGAAGAAGAAGCAAAATTGCCGTTTAAAACCTTTCTTAATCAACCCTCCTAAGAAACGTTATTGAAAGGTTGTGGGAGAAAATGAAGCAATGAATTGGCGTTGGAATATTATTTAATACAAATGAATCATTCACTATATATATGTATGTTTGCACGCGAACACTTGTATTTGTTATCATGATTTCATAAATAAATTTGGTAAAGCTATGGTGATAATTTATATTCGATGTATAAAAAATATTTTTGAGTTCAATTTAGTTTCATTTCTACCTAATCGCACCGTGAAGTATTTTTTGATGTCTTTATTTGATTCAATTACACAAAAAAAGCATTTCAAGATTTACATTCATATTTTCACGTGGGTTTTGTTTCAATATCCGTGAGATTTGTTTTCTTTTTAACATAAACCGCACGTTGTACTTAAATATCACGTGATTTTTATCTTACGCGAGATTTTCTTTTTATCTCAAATAATTTCTACGAAGGGTTTGTTTTAATGAGCGTGAAAATCGTTTCTCTTTTAACAAAATCGCAAGTTTCGTACGAAAAACAGAAATATTACGCGAGTGTTTTATTACATCGTTAAAAAATGTGATTTTTAGAGGGAAAAACTAGAAGTTCGATTAAACCGGTGAAATTACCACGTGAGGTTTTCCTTTTGTGCCGTTACAAATTCACCCGAGGACTCGAATGAAACCTCACGCTTGGTTTTCGTTTTTTCAAAAATAATTTCCACCTCGATTTCGTTTTAATGCGCGCGAGAATCGTTTTTTATTTAACAACACCGCGAGTTTCGTACGAAGAACAGGAATTTTACACGAATTTTATATTTTATCGTAGAAAAAGTGATTTTTTTGTAAGGAAATACGTTGAGGTAAATTAATGAAATTTCCACTCAAGGTTTTAATTCTTTGGCGTATAAAAATTCACTGAGGACTCGATGGAAAATCTCACGCGGGGTTTTCGTTATTTTCGCAAATCATCTCCCGCGAGGGTTTGTTTTTAAAGGCGGCGCGAGGAATCGTTTCTATTTTTTTACTTTAACAAAAACCGCGGCTTTCATATTGAAAAATAAGACTTTTTACACGAATGTATTTATTTTACCGTAGAAAGTAGTCTCTTTTTCTAATTGGAAAACTATTACGATTGGACGGTAACTTATGCGAATATTCCCCGGCGAGGGTTTCTCTCTCTCGAGCGTTGTTAAATCCACGCAGACCTCGCTGGGAATCTCACGCCGAGGTGTTGATTATTAGCAAATCAATTTCAACCGAAGATTTGGCTTTAAGGCGCGCAAGATGTTTCTTTATTTTTTTAACACAAACCGCGAGTTTTCGTACGAATATAGAATTATTTACACGAAATTTTATATTTATCGTAAAAAAAAGTGTCTTTTTTAGGGGAAAACTATACGTTAAAGGAAAGTTAATGAGGATTTCAAACGCGAGGTTTTTATTCTTTAGGGTATAAAAAATTACCGGAGGAACTCCGGATGGAAATCTTCACCGAGGTTTTCCGTTCTTTCGCAAATAATTTCCACGTGGGGTTTGTATTTGAATGCGCCGGTGAGATCGTTTCTGTTAATGTTTAACAAACCAACTAGTTCAATCGGACAATGCTAACCTGTGCCTCATTGACGTTAAAATCTTGAAAAATTGTTATTTTTTTAGAAGGAAAACTATACGTCTGAAGTTATAATTAAAATTCCACCGAGATTTTTAATTCTTTGGGCGTAATAAAAATCTCCGAGCTCAACTGGAAAATCCACGCGACGGTTTTCGTTGTTTCCGCAAATAATTTTTCCACGTGGGGTTCGATCTTTAAAATGCTCGTGAGATCGTTAATCGTTTTTCGACAAACTGACCGAGTATCCTACGAAAAAATTAAGAAAAATTACAACGATTTATCTATTCTTAACGTTAAGACAAGTGACCTTTCTTTAAGAGAAAACTATTACGTATGAGTATAGATTAAAGGAAGATTTACGTGAAGGTTTTTCCTATGTATTTGGCATATAAAATCACCACGCAATCACTCAATGGAGAATTCACGCGAGTTTACTTTTTCGCGAAATAATTTTCACGTGGGGTTCGTGTTAAAGCGCGTCGAGAATTCGCTTCGTTTTAAAAACTTGCGATTTCCTACGACAAAAAGGAAATACACGAATTTTCTGTTTTGCTATCGTAATAAAGTGACTTTAATTTTTAAGGAAAACTCATACGATTGGGCATAGAATTAATGAAACTTCACGTTGGAGATCTCGGTTTAGCCGGCTATGAAAATGTGAAAGACGAAAACAACAAAAACCTACGTAGAATTTATCGCTCGTGGAATTTTGAGTTGAATTCGAAGAAACACAAAAACTATTACTATTAACCAACAGGCCAAAACAGGTTACGTAGAATTTGCTCCGTATTTGCGTGTTAAAAGGTGTTTTTCGTATCTTTTAGTCAGAGTGAAGGCCTAACCTAACCCTACCTAACCTAACCTAACCTAAGAAACCTAACCTAACCTAACCTAACCTAAACTAACACTAACTACAAACTAACATACCGAACTAACCTAAGCCTAACCTAACCTAACGCCTAACCTAACCTAACCTTCAACCACAACCTAAACTAACCATAACCTAACCTAACCTACCTAACCTAACCTAACCTTACCTTAAGCCTACCTAACAACCTAACCTTACCTAACTAACCTAACCTAAACTAACTAACCTAACCTAACCAACCTACCTAACCTAAGCCATAACCTAACCTACAACCTAACCTAAAACTACCGTAACCTAACTAACTACCTAAACGCCTAACCTAAAACCTAACCGTAACTAACCTAACCCTAACCTAACCTAACTAACCTAAACCTAACCTAACCTAACGTAACCTACCTAACCTAACCTAGACCTAACCTAACCTAACCACAACCTAACCTAACCTAAAACCTAACCTAACCTAACCTAACCTAACTAACACCTAACCGTAACCTAACCTAGACCAACCATAGACTAACCTTTAAACAACCCTTAACCTAAGCCCTAACTAACCTAAACCTAACCTAAACCTAACCTCCTTAACTAACTAACCTAACCTAACTAACCTACCTAACCTACGCGTAAACCTAACCTTAACCATAAAAACCTAACCTCTACATAACTCAACTAACTAACCTAACCTAACCTAACCTAACCTAACCTAAACTAACCTAACCTAACCTAACCTACCTAACCTAACATAACTAAACCTAACCTTAACCTAACCATAAAACCTAACTAACGTAACCTAACCTAACATAACCTAACCTAACCTAAACCTAACTACCTAACCTAAACCTAACCTACCACCTAACTACCTAACCTAACCTACCTAACAATTAACCTAACCTAACCTAACCCTACCAACCTAACCTAACCTAACCTAACCTAGTAACCTAACCTAACCTAACCTAACCTAACCTAACCGACCTCAACCTAACCTAAACCTAACCTACCCACTAACCTAACAACCTAACCTAACCTACTAAACCTAACCTAACTACCTAACCACTAACTAAACCTACTAACTAACCATAACCGACTAAACTAAACTAACCTAACCGTAAACCTAACCGTAACCGTAACTAACAAAGCCTAACCTTAACCTAACCCCTAAACCTAACCAACCTAACCGTAACTGACCTAACTAACCTAACCTAACCTAACCTACACCAAACCTAACCTAAAGTTTACACTGAGTTTTTGTTTCTACGCCACAAATTGAGTATTTATAACTCTTTCGCATGCTTTTTAACTCTTTTTCTACATTTTTGCGTAAAAAAACTGTTTTTCGTCATAACTGTAACTATACGAAACGACATTTTATACGCAAAAATTGCAGAAAAACACGTAGGTTTTGTTCCAATTAGAAAAAAAACACACAAAAAATACGCAAAATTTAAAAAACGTAGGTTAACTTTATAGCCCTTAAAAATTGGTCGTACAGTACGTTTTTGCCTCCCGCGGATACTAGAAACGCGTCCTACGCTCGTGGGTGACGTGCTATTAGACTCGTTCTTGATATTATAGTACGAAAAAGAAGAAATACCTCACGTAGGTTAAGTTTCTTACTAAAATAAAGAAAATCACAAGCACGAAACCCGCGTGAAAACTGTTTGCGAATAATAAAATCAAATTTTGTAAACGATATCTCGCGTAAGATTAACCTAACCTAACCTAACCTAAGCATTAAACCTATATATATACGTGAGATAATTATTTTTTTGTAATACAAAAACCTTACTCGTGTTACGTTTCGAAACTCCGTAGTGAAAATCTCGCGTAGATATTCATAAAAGATATTTCGCGTAAGAAATATTCTATGCAGGATTTAGCGTATATCTACGTTGGTTAAGGATTCTTTTTGTAAATACCTCACGTAAATTATGTTTCAGAGTTATGCATCCAAAATCACACGTAAATATTGTTATGTAGTTTTCCGCACGAAACCCACGTGGGATTTATATTTGTAGAAAAATAAATGAATTTGAACGTCAAAAAAGTTTTTAATATTTGAAAACAGATATCTCGCGCGAGGTTTATCCTATGAAGAATTAAGCTTATACCTACGTGAGTTAAAGATTCTTTTTGTAAATGCAAAAATCTCACGTATAGTAAATTTCGAATTCATATAACCAAATCTCACGTGAATATTGTTATATATAGTTTCACAGCGACGAACCCACTGAGAATTATGTTTCATAGCCCAATAAACCAATTATTCAACGTCAAAAAAGTAAACAAAACCTTTATAAAAGATGATCTCGCGTAAGATTCTATTTTTTATGGAGGTTTAGAGTAAATATATACGCGATAAGGATTCTTTTGTAAGCACAAAAACTTCACGTAAATTAAGTTTCAAAGTTATATGTATCCAAAATCACACGTAAATATTGTTATATAGTTTTCCGCCGAACCCAGTGGGATTATATTTGCAAAAAATAACCAAATATTTAACGCAGAAGTATCAAAATTTGAATAAAAGAAATCTCGACGGCGAGGTTTATCCTATGAAGAATTCGGCGTTATCCACAGTGAGGTAAAAAGTTGTTTTTGTAAATTACAAAAATCTACACCGAAAAGTAAAATTTCAAAAGTTACTTACAGAACTCTTAACGTGAAACATTGGATATATTAGTTCCCACACGGAAACCTACGTGGGGATTCTGTTCTATACACTTTAAAAACCAATATCACAAGTCACAAAAGTATCAAAAGCATTCATAAAAGATATCTCGCGCGAGGTTTATCCTATGAAGAATTAAGCGTATATCTACGTGAAATAAAAGTTCTTTTTGTAAATACAAAAATCTCACGTAAAGTAAATTTCAAAGTTACGTAACCAAAATCTCACGTGAATATTTTTATATAGTTTTCACACGAAACCCACGTGGGAATTATGTTTTAAACAATAAACCAATTTCAACGTCAAAAAAGTGTCAAACCTTCATAAAGCATACTCGGCGCGAGGTTCGTCCATGGAAGAGTTAGCCGCTATATCACGTGAACGAATTCTTTTTGCGAGAATAACATAAATCTCCGTAAAGTCAAAGTTTCAAAGTTTTACGTAACCAAAATCTCACCGTGAATATTGTTATATAAAGTTTCCGCTCGAAACCCACGTGGAATGTTATGTTATATAGCCCAATAAAACCAATTCACACGTTCAAAAAGTGATTAAACTTCGTATAAAAGACTATCTCGGCGTTTAAGATTATATTTTATGGAGATTAGCGTATATCTAGTGGATAAGGATTCTTTTTGTAAGCACAAAAACTTCACGTAAATTAAGATTCAAAGTTTGTATCCAAAATCAAGACGTAAGTATTGTTTATAGTTTTTGCCGCGACGAACTCACGTAGGAGATTTATATTGTGAAAAAATAAACCACTTTTAACGTCAAAAAAAGTGATCACAATTTATAAAAGGGATTCGCCGCAGAGGTTTATCCCCCTATGGAAGAATTAAAGCGTATATCCACGTGAGGTAAAAGTTCTTTTTGTAAAAATATAGATTCACGTAAAGATAAATTCAAGATATAACTTACCAAAATAAATCACAGTGAAAATGTCTATATCAGTTTAAGAACACGAAACCATACAACGTAGGGGAATATTGATATTATAAACCAATAAACAACTTATCAACGTCAAAAAAAGCTAATACAATATTCACAAAAAGAAAATTATCTGCGCCGAGGAATTCTTCCATATAGAGATTTAAGCGCTATTCTACGTTCGATTTAAACAGTTCATTTTGTAGAATACAAAAATTCTCACGAAAGTTATATTAATTATGTAACCAAAATCGCACGGTCGAAATATTGTTATGTAGTTTAAACACGAACCCACGATGGGAATTGTGTTTAATAACAAGTTAACATCCAATTTTTAAACGTAAAAACAGGTATCAACAGATTTCCGCCTAAAAGATATTCGCGCGAGGTTGATCCTATGAAGAATAGGACGCTAGTATCTACGTGACGGTAAAAGTTCTTTGTACATAACAAAAAATCTCACGTAACAGTATATTTCAAGAGTATGTAACAAGAATCTCACGTGAATATTGTTATGTAGTTTCCACACGAAACACGTGGGAATTATGTTTATAAAAAATATAAAACCAAGTTTCAACGTTAAAAAGAAGTAAATCCAAAACCTCATACAATGAAAATATTACGAAACAGATAAGATTATATTTAATGAGCTGATTTAAGACGATAATATCCTACGTAGTTAAGGTTTCTTTTGTAAAACACAAAACTACAACGTAAAAATTCCACAGTGAGAATTGTTTATAATTTTCAGCATGAAAACCCACGTGGTGATATATTTGCGCAAAAATAAATCAATTTTCAACGTCAAAAGATCAATTTTATAAAATAGAATCTCGCGCGGCTTTATCCTGATGAAGAATGGCGTAATTAACGTGACTTAAGATTCTTTTTGAATACAAAATCTCACCGTAAAGTATTCAAAGTTACGTAAACAAAATCTCACGTGAATATTGTTATATATAGTTTCCGCGCGAAACCCACGTGAGAATGGGAGTTATGTTTAACCAATTTCAACGTCAAAAGTATCAAAATTGCGTATAATATATCTCACGTAAGATTTATCCAATGGAGTATTTAGAGCATATCTACGTAAGTCAGGGTTTCTTTTTGTTAAATGCGAAATCTCACGTAAATTAGGTTTCAAAGTTATGCAGCAACAGAAACCTCGCGTTAATATCGGTATATAGTTTCTGCGCAAAACCTACGTGAGAATTATGCTTATAATCAATAAATCAATTTTAACGTAGAAAATGTATCGCAATCTCATAAAAGTTATCTCGCGTAGGGTTTATCCTATGGAGCATTTAGCGTATATTTACGTGAGTTTAAGATTCTTTTTGTAAATACAAGAACCTCACGTAAAGTAAGTTTGAAAATTATGTAACTAAAACCTCGCGTAAATTTGTATATGTGCGAAGAAAGTATCAAAATTTCATTAAATGTACTCGCGTTCAGTTAAATACCAATGGCAGCATTTAGCCTTTATCTCGTGAGTTAATATTCTTTTGTAAATACAACAAGTAAATTATGTTTCATGTTTAAAACCCGAAACCTTCACGGTAAATATTGGTATATGATTTCCGGACACCGAACTACGGGATTATGTTCAAACCGAGTAAACAAATTTTTTGGATGTCGACACAAAAGTATTCAAAAATTTCGTAAATTCTTGCCGTGATGTTAAATTTTCAAAAATTTCCATAGCGAAAATCTCGTTGCAAAGATGTTTATCGTTTAGAGTTCAAACGGTAACCTAACGTGATATTGTATTTTTGGTCTCAAAAGAAAATAATTTATACATCCGAAAAATATCAAAAATATAAAACGCGTTTTTCACGGTTAGTTTTTTATAAGGCGTATATTTCGACACGAACTCCACGTGAAAATATTTGTAAAAAATTAAACAAATTTACGTAAAAAAAGTGTTATAGAATTTTGGTTAAAAACAAACTAAACTATAGAGGAAAGTATTTTATAAATATCTAATAGGAAGATAGATAGAGAATAAAAAATGTTTAATAAAAAAAATACAAATTTGTAGTTTAAGTTATTCTCGCTTTTTCCAAGATCAAATCTGCGAGCATCTTCTCTTCTTGAGGGTGGCCGTGACCGTAAATCTCGTCGTGATCTCTCATGATCGAAGACACGCTAGGATACTCAGCTCGGTAATCGTAAATTTCTTCTCCTTGCATTTTTTCTTCGTTTCTACACAAATCGGAGCGAGGTTTAGGTTTTCGATTAGGAAAGTTCACGGGAGTAGCGACAAATTCCCCGCTTGTTTTCATTACCTCGTCGATATTGTAATATTCTCGACACTCATCCCCACTATATTTTTGACGCCCATCGAGTTTTTTATTCCGCTGCTTCTTTTTTGGCTTTGCTTCGGATGGTCCGATCGAGCTTCGTTCAAAAAACTCTTCATCCGATGGAGGGTGAACATTTATGAATGGCGCGTGGTGAGGAGTCTGGAGATCGACGTGGCCTATATCGCCCAAGGCGGGTTTATTTTGACGCGCCTTCTTCAATTCTTTTCTTTTCATTAATGTTGGAGGAGAGGCGTCCAGGCTTTCTTTATTGACTCGAAAATCGAATGGGGTTGAACGAGAGGCCCAAAGCCCTTCCAAAGCTCTTTCGATTTCGTATTCCCTTCTTTTGTCAAAGTATGAAGCGATGTGCTCCGAGGTTGGGAGATCAAGGGGGTATAAATTATCAATCGCGGGTTTATTTTCACCCCAAATATTCTTCGATTCCTTTTTTTTAATTAACGTTGATGACGAAAAGGTATTGGGATCTCCGTTGTCAGCTCGATAATCGGACGGGGTTGAACGAGCGGACCAAATCCCTTCCGAAGCTGTTGGAGCTGGGATATTATCTCTCCCCAAGTAGGATGGGGTAAGATCTACGGTTTCGCTTTGAATAGGAGACGGTGTCCAATTGCCCATCGGAGGTTCCTGTCGATGGAAAATATTCAATTCCTTCTTTTTATTCAATTTAGTTGAAAAGGCGTCCTGGTCTTTACGTTTAGCTTTTACCTTTTTTACCTCAAAACTAGAAAGGTAATGCTCCATGGCTTTAGTTGGTGAAAAATTATTAACATCGGTGATAGTTTTTATACTACACGCTTCAGGTGTATTTTTAATTTGGGTTAATACTTTCTTCTTTAATCCCTTCTTTTTATTTGGTGTTTTTGAAAGGTCAACCGATTCTTCATTATTACGTCGACGATCTAAATTCTTATACCCTTTATTAACACTAGAAAGATCCCATGCACCGTGATTGATAAACTGGATTGTGGCAACCATTTTATAGAGCGTGGTGACGTATTGCTATTTGAATTCAAATATTAAAAAAAATAATATTCTTAATTAATAATTTGGCAAAAAATTTCCACAAACGTACAAACACCCCCACACTCATATATGACGTCAATAAATATATTCCCTTTGAGAGTACAAAAATTTAACGTGAAATAAGTTTCATAAGCCAATGTAACTAATTTATTTTCGTATTAAAGCAGCTTTACCTATTCTTATCTGAATTACGTTTTATATAGTAACTTAATTTTTCAGAATGTTTGTTTAACTCAGTGTCGTTTTATCCCTAATCATATCTGCCAATTGTAACTAGGACGACGATTGGCCAGCAGAAACCTCGCATAAAGAACACTCGTTACTATTTAGCTATAGCATATCCCTATTTGTTTTAAAAAAAGTAGGTTGAAACAGGAAATTAAAAAAGCTTCATTGAATGTTTTTTATTATAAAAATAGAAATGTAAATTTAAAATAAAATTTTATTTTTAATTAATAAAGATTAATAAAAATTACATAATTTGGTCGCGAACATCCCTTCTTCCGACGAGAAACTATTTCTTGCGAGTCGGCTTCAATTGTTTTTTTAATTTTTTTCTCATTTCCGTAATTAGAGATTTGATGTGCGATTTTATGGTGCTTTTTATTCTATTGATCACGACTCCATTATCAAATCCTAGTACATGTGAATAAAATTTTATAGTACTTGGGGTTATGTGTTTCCTTACACACACCGCTGAGATTCTGTCATTTTTCTTTTCGATCTCGTTCTTAAAAATCATGAAGAAAAAGTTCCTCTCTCCATTGCTGAATAGTTTGTTCTTTTTCAGTGGTTCTTTGTTTCTCAAATCCATCAAAGCTTTGGTCTGAGAGTCCGCTTCAATAAGAACGAAATCATTCATTTCCTCAACGTTCATCCTCATTTTTTTTTTGGAACTGATGGGTTGTTCACTATTCTCTATAAAAAGTAATAAATCCATTAGTGAATATTAAAAAAAATCATATAATGTTTTTATATAAAATATTTTACGGAAATATTTATTTTACCTCTTAATTCTGTATTCATTTCTTGTTCGTCATCGTCATCGTCATCGTCATCGTCGTCGTCATCGCCACCGGATTCGAGAAAGTGCACATGATAAAAATCGTGTATTCCGCTCGCAGAAGAAGAAACATGGGGGTGTGGAGTAGAGGTTGAAGGTAGTTGCGGTATTTCTCTCAATAGTGAATCGTCTTTTGTCGTCATATCTAAACAGAGGAAAATCAATATATATATAATATATTATATATTTATTATTATTATATATATATATATATATTTATATACTATATAACTATATATATATATATATATAGTATATAATATATATATATATATATATATATATATATCGGTGAAAATAAAGGAACAAAATACTCGTCGTTATCTTTACCTCTATTATCTTCCCCAATATTTTGCATGACCACATTATCGTAGTAAGAGAGAGAGGGGTGGCAGGAAATTGATTCACTCGATTCGTCGGGTGTTTTCTGGAGTTGATGACCCCGCTGTTCTTCATTTTCAGAGTCTCCGCTTTGTTTCCGTTTTTGCTTCCGTTCACTTCTGGGTATTTCCTTTTGCGGTGTTTGATTTTTTTCAACTAATGTTTTTCTTAGAATAGCTTGTTTGATTTTCGAACGATTACCAGATCTCGGGGGAATATCGGGTGATGTAAATTCAACTCGTTCTTGTTCTTTATCTTCCTCCTTTTCAACACCCTCTGCATCGCGTCCCTCTCCGACTTCTTGAACGGATGACTCATCGGAAGATTCGTCGAGTTTTTCACCAGGTGCTTTATCGGCATCCTCCTCCTCCTCCTCCTCCTCCTCCTCCTCTCGTTCTGGTGACTCGTCTGGAGCTTTACCAGCCTCCTCTTCGGAAGACTCGTCCTGCGCATTATCTAGCGCCTTATCGGTTTCGTATCTGGATGAAACTTCGTCGGGTAAAATCTGATCGGATGCTTTGGCTGGCGCGTCAACGTGAACTTCGACGAGCGTCGGACTATCGGGTGACTTTTCACGACGCGCGGCAGAATCATCATCGGGCTCCTTTTCGTCTTCCCACTGCAGTTTTCCTCCCGTTTCGCTCTCTTCTCCGCCATCTATTTTAAAGTTGTTTGAAAAATGTAGTAGAAGACTTCCTTTTTTGGTTTCTAGATACGCGTTGGCTAGGGTTACGGTGCTTATGGTAGCGTTGTAATATTTCTCCGCCGTATTTTTGTGATGAATATATTTAGCGGGCGACGTTTTTTTGCAGCTCGGGTTGGTAAACCGCCGTTTCCGTGGTCGTGCTTTCTGTTGAACGTGGTGGTAAATTGCTTCTGCAAATCGCACATTTTCGTTAATTTTTTCATGGCGTTGCCTAGCGCTTGAGTCGTGAAAGGGCCCCCCTGATAATTTAAAAACAACATTTTCTGAGGATCGAAGAAATCCGCTCTTTTTGGCGTCCTCGTGGATTCTTCTAATTCATCGTTTCCTTCTTCAAACGCGTTCTCGGTGGCCGCCCATTCTCGCCTCGCCTCCAGAAACGTCGGTCTCACGTAGGTCACGTAAGCGTCCAGGGCGATTTTCAATGTGTGAGTTAACATGATTGTTGCGTCCCCGTACATATTTTGAGTTTTGTGTTTCTCGCAGTTTAAGATGTAAAGATTTTTGAGTTCGTCCTGATTCGAAGAACCGGCTGCGGAGCTTTCGACATCGGCGCCCACGATTTCGCTCACAGTTTGTATTTTTTTTATATTGTGGTACTCCTCCATCGTCAGATTGCATATGATGCCGGACCTCCCCGAGGAAGCGGCCAGAAGTAAAAAAATTACGATGTTTCTTTGTATGGCTGGTGTGTACATCTTTGAGTTAATCATCCCGTTGACGAGATTCTTCATTCCGGCGTGGAAAAAATTATGTCTGATCACCTTATCGATATCTTCGCAGAAAATCATTTTTGTAACATCCTTCTTTTCTTTTCTCTGTTGGAACGCCGCTTTAGAGTTAGCTAACTGGTGTTTGAAATAAGGAATTTCGGTGGCTATGAACCCCTTTAGGTATTTTTTCACGCCCGATTGAATTTGTTTCAGCTTCATCATCTGCTTCAAAAATTTTACGAAATCCTCGATTTTCATGGTCATGGTGTTCGGCGAAAGCGTGGTCTTTTTCGACCACTCCATTAGTAGCGATAAATATTTTTGACCGTGCTCGTACGTCGTCATACCCAACAGGTGATATTGAAGATTGGCCGCTTTTTTGGGAGAAAATGGAGTATGTGGATTTAACCGCAGTGCGGAAAATACATCGATAATATTTTTTTCGACATTTTGAAACCTCAGCAAGATCCTTTCGTATAACGCCGTATTGTTCTTTAAAAAGGACTTATATTTTGTTATCAAATTATTTTCTATTATCTGGTGGTGTTCTACCCATGAGGACGATATTTTGTTTTTACTTTTTTCGATTTCAAATTCATTCCCGTCACCAACGTCGTCGCCATCATTTTTACCTTTTGATTTGTTTTGTCCCCCAATTACGGTCGGGCTAGAGTTTTTAAGCTCTCTTCGCTCTGAACGATTTAGATTGTTATGGTTTTTTCTCACGTGATTGTTCATGTTGTTAAAAATTTTATTGCATATTACGCACAAAGCCCCAACATCATTTTTATTCGATGTGTAAAAGACTACTTGCAGTTCGCATTTAATTAGTAGATCCTTCGTAGTTTTGCTAATTTTATCATGGTTTTTCGATTTCAAATGGTCTTTAAGAGATCGGTGAATGACCTATAAAAAATAAAAAAAACGTATTAGAAACGAGTTGGTTACCAATAGGAAACAATATGAACTATTTTTTGCTATCTTTCAACCCACCTTAGAGCAAAAATAACACTTAATTCCCCTGTTTTTGAACGACGTGTTTTCTTCATTTTCGGAGAATGCTCTCCCCCCATCTTCCTCCTCCGATGGTGTCCTCGTAGTAGTTGTAGGTTTCTCATTAATTCCGTCGTATATGTTGAAAAAAACTTCATCATAGATTTTTCTAAACGAAGATATATATATATAACTATTTAATATATATTATATATATATATATATATAATATATATAATATGTTTATTATACTTTATACTATATATATGATTAACAAATTCCAATGCCTAATTGGAATGTGATTAAAGATGAAACAAATATTAATACCGTTTTAAACTGCTTTAGTTGGTTTATTTAAAGTTTCCAAAAAAATAAACGAATATATTTTATAAATTCAAACTTACGCGTAGAGTCTTTATAGTAATAGTCATATCCTAGGTAATTGTCTTGATGTAGGATATCTTTTCCACCTTCATCGGTTGATTTAACAACGGTTTCAATCTTTTTTTTATATCTTTTGACGTGAGTGGTTTCTTCTTCTTTTTCAGTTTCTGACGTCGATGAATTGGATTCACCGGCTTTCGAAGATAATTTTGAAGAATTAGAGCTATGAGAAGATGGAGATGAAATCGACTTATCACTTTCTTCCTCCTTGTGAGATTTCATATTCCTCATAAAATCGAGCAGTTTTTGCTTCTCTTTTTCGCTCAAATCTTTAAACTTTCTCCTAAATTTTTTATCCTTATCCTTAGAGCAAGAACGCGACTTCTTTTTCGATTTCATTTTTACAGTGTAATCTGAAATTTAAGCAATGAGAAAAAGACAATATAGCTAGTTTTATTATCATCTATAACATCATATTTTAAATTTAGTCCTAAAAATTTCCTATTGAAAAATTTAAAATGCATTTTATTTTATAAGGTATTAACTAACGTATTTAAAAAATAAAAAAGTTACGAGCTCAGCTCTTGCAAATAATTGCAACGTTTACAATTGAATTTCTGTACCGACTAAATTTAAAATCTAAACACAAATTAGTACAATATAATTTATATATATATATATCATAATATATAATATTATATATTATTATATATATATATATTTATATATATATATTAATAATATATATATTATATATATATATTATATACTACTAATATATAATATATATATATATATATATATATAATTATATATAATATATTTCTTTAAATCTAATGTGTCGATGCGATTTCAAAACAGTTACTATTTTATAACGTTTTCAAAAATAAATTTATTTTCATTAACGCTATGTAAATTGACTTTCCCTGAAACAAACTATGGATAAATAATATCTCTAAATAAAAAATTTAACACTGTACAAGTTTTTTTGAAAGCGTAAAAAATTAGGGAAAACGAATAATGCTAAATGAAAAGTTTAAAAAAAAATTAAACTTCGTATTTCATCTATATTGAAAATTTATTTCCAAATTACCAAATATGAAAATTCTTAAGTAAATGATTTGAAACAAATATTCTCATATGCAATGCAATAACAATTTGTTTCGATTGGGTATTGTATTTTATTTTTATATTACTATTGCACAAAATTCTCAAAAAGATCATTTTCATACACATAATTTCAAGGAAAACATACCTTAAAAATTATATTTATTTGTAAACTTATATATCGTGGTACTGAAAACTCATGTAAATTATTCACAGGCAAAATTTCTTACGTATATGATTTCCAAATAGCATATTTTTCTTAAAATAAACTAACCCTTACGAAATTTTTGAGTAATTAAAATTTATTTTTTGTATATATAATGTAATTTGACTTTCCATCAAACAAACAATGGATAAAAAATATCTCTAAATGAAAATTTAGCCCTATACAAGTTATTTTAGAAGCCAAAAAAATTAATTTCCAAATTACCAAATATGAAAATTCTTACGTAAATGATTCAAAATTTACAACATCGTTTGAAGCGAACATTTTATTATGCATTAAATTTTCGATTGAGTATTTTATTTATATAGTTAAATAGTTTTATTATATATAATATATTATAATATTTTATTATATTATATATATATATATATATATTATATATATTAAAATATATATAATATATATATATATATATTATATATATATAAATCTAATGTGCATGCAGATAAATTTGAATTACTTTAAAAATTTTCAAATATAATTTTTTTTCTTAACATTCTTGTAGATTTGAGCTTAGATGAAACAACACAAAGGATTCAAAAATATAGCCTAAATTAAAAATTAGACTATATTACAAAGGTTATTTTAAGATGAAAAATTTAACATGAAGGATACCACTTAACGAAAAGTTTAAAAAAAATTCAAACTTCTTATATTCGTAGTATAAATTCATTTCCATTCACCAATATGAAAATTCTTACCGTAAATTGATTCCAAATAATAACACACACAATTTAAAAACAACATTCTGAAACGCATGAACACATAATTTTCGAATGGCTTTGTATTTTTTATGCTAAAAACTAGTAGTAATGTATACACAAATTCAAAAGTTACACATTTCTACAAATAATTTATAGACAACATACTTACAACATTTTATATTTTATATACTTATTCGTAGTAATGAAAACTCCATGCAAATTACTATCAAGGCACAAAATTTTCTTACGTATAAATATGATTTCCACGATATCTATTTTCTTGAAATAACTATCCCGTACGTAATTTAGGATTAATTTAGATTAGTCTTAATTTAATATTATAATACTATATATATATATAATATATATATATATATAGTATAATATATGATATATTATATATATAATAATATACTATATATTATATATTATAAATATTATTATTAATATTATATACATTCGCAATTGAATATATCTTTCATAATTTGGCAATTCTAAGCTCATTTATAATGTTCAGCCGAATGCGAGCTAGAAAACTCGTCGAAGGAGAAGAAAATCGATCATTCTTTTCAATTGGCAATTTAATTCCCATTCACAAATTTAAATCGAAATGCGAACTGAAAAAGTTCATTGAGGAAAAGAAAATCGATCAACTTTACCCGTTTGCAATTTAATTCTCATTCATTTAAATCGAAATGCGAACTGAAAAAGTTTTACGAGAGAAAAATCGATCCACCTTTTCAGTTCGCAATTTAAGGTTCATTCAATTTCCGCAACTTTAAGTTCATTCTCACTAATTTTTCGCAAATTTAAGGCTCATTCACTAATATAATTTGAAATGCGAACGAAAAAGTTTTTCGAGGAGAGGAAAATCGATCCACCTTTTCAGTTTGCGCCATTTAAGGCTCATTCACTAATTTCGCAATTAAGGCTCATTCACATTTCGCCAATTTAAGGCTTCATTCACTAATCTAATTTGAAAGCGACTAAAAATTTTTTGAGGAGGAGGAAAAATTCGATCCCTTCTCAGTTCGCAATTTAAGGCTCATTCACACTTATTTCGCAATTTAAAGCTCATTCACTAATTCGCAAGATACAGGTCATTCACTAATTTAATCGAAATGCGAACTGAAAAAGTTTTTCGAGGAAAGGAAAATCGATCACCTTTTCAGTTCGCAATTTAAGGCTCATCACTAATTTCGCAATTTAAGGCTCATTCATTAATTTCGCAATTTAAGGCTCATTCATATAAATCGAAATGCGACTAAAAAAGTTTTTGAGGAGAGGAAAATCGATCCCTTTTCAGTTCGCAATTTAGGGCTCATTCACTAATTTCACAATTTAAGGCTCATTCAACAATTTCGCAACGTTGAAGCTTCATTCACTAATTTAAATCGAAATGCGAACTGAAAAAAGTTTTTTCGAGGACGAGAAAATACGATCCACCATTTTTAGTTACGCCAATTTAAGTGTCATTCCACTAATTTCGCAATTTAAAGGCTATTCACTAATTTCGCGATTAAGAGCTCATTTCCACTAAATATAATTCAAATGGCGACACTGAAAAAGTTTTTTGAGAGAGACAAATCGATCACCTTTCTCAGTTCCGCAAATTTTAAGGACTCATTCAACTAATTCGCAATTTGAGCTCTTTCCTAATTTTTTTGAAGTTAGGCCTCATTCACTAATTTAAAACGAAATGCGAAATGAAAGTTTGTCCGAGGAGAGGAATTATCAGATCCATTTTCAGTATCGCATTTAAGGCTTAGAGCACTCATTTTCGGCAATTTAAGATCATTCACTTAATTTCCAATATAAGGCTCATTCACTCATATACAGGCGGAATGCGATGAAAAAGTTTTTCATGAGAAGACAAATCGATAACCTTTCATATCGCAAATTTACATTGTCATTAACTATTTCGCATTTAATGACTCATATCATAAATTTAAATCGAAATGCCGAACTGAAAAATTTTCGAGCGAGAGGAAATCGATCCATCTTTTCAGTTCGCAAATTTAAAGCTCATTTACTAATATTGCAATTTAAGGCTCATTCACTAAATGTCAGCCGGAATGCAAACTGAAAAAATTTTTCGAGGAAGAGGAAAATCGCGTCACCTTTTCGTTCGCAATTTAATGTCATTCACTTAATTCGCAATTTAAGGCTCTTCACTAATGCAGCCGGAATGCGACTGAAAAGTTTGTCGAGAAGGGAAAATCGATCAATCTTTTCAGTTCACAATTTAATTCTTATTCACTAATTTAAATGGAAATGCGAACTGAAAAAGATCATCGAGGAGAAGAAAATCGATCAACTTTACCAATTCGCAATTTAAAAGGGGATGATCCAATCTTTGGCTGGTTCTGGTCCACGTTTTCAGCCCCACCTAAAAATGGACGTAAAATTCGGAATTTTCAGCCGATTTTGATTATATATACACCAAAATGTAAATTTTTTTGCACTCTAAAACGTTGTTTTGCGGTGTTTTTCTGTAACTGTAGTCATTCTTTCAGAATTTTCCAATTTTCAAAATCCATGTTTTTGACAATTTTCATATCAACTTTCAGAATTTTTTGCAAAATGACTACGAACTGGAAATTTGCATAGAATGGTCCATTACCTACAATAATTACATAGAAAATTTTCGATTTTTTTAACTACTAGATGATATTTTTTCAACATAATATTCTGTCAACGCCTTATGAATAACCTCACTAAATTTTTTATTAAAAATCGTCTGCTGAATCGTTATTATCTTCTCCTCTCCTTGACGATGAGGATAAAAAAAGGAAACAGCTATTTGCAGAAATTATAAATGCGACTAACGAGAATTTTAAAGATAAGCCTGAAATGCTACTTTTGAAGCACAGACGGAGAAGATTTTCGAAGATTAACTATCTTCGTACAAAAAACCACATCGCCGAAAAACGGAAACCAAGCTCAATACGGATTTTGCGACGCTACGCACGCTCGGCTGGAGGTGGCTTTGCCGCATCTAGACAAAGGTATCTATTTCACTTCGGTGTCGGTTATAACGATCAACTTTGGGTCTTTACTGTCAGATCGTTTCATTCACAGAAGTTTATTTATAGATAAGAGGTTTCGAATAAACGAATCCCACCCTCCCTCCAGAAGGCGCGTTATGACCACCAATATTTTATCATTGTCGGTCGCGATGAGTATGACGTCAACGAAGGCACTCGGGTGCATTGGCATTCGAGGATCGACGGTAAGCTTTGCGAATTTATACTCGAACGAGACCTTCATAATCAATGGCCTTCCATGGAATGGCGAGACGAGACTATTCATTAGAGGATAAAAAAATTGATTTTCATTTCGCCACGCGACAGTAAACTATTCTGCCGCAGTTCATGTATTTGATAGCCGTTTCGCGAAAAAAGAAGAAAACGTAGTCCTGCATTCGAAAGAGTGGATGAAATCGGAATTTTTGAGCTGAAGGTATTCACTCGAATTGGCTTTAAGGGGGTCTCTGAATATCATTTGGATCATTTCTTGAAAATCACCAACGGTTCCCGAGTAGAGGGGGCCGCCCGCGAAAACGAAGGTCGAGTTATGTCTCGGGTTGAAAGGGTATCTAGAAACGTTGGAAAAATCCTCGTACTCAACGAATATTCTCTGCAAGCCGGGTTATGGGCATTGGTGCTACAAACCAAAAACCCTCCCTCATGTGTTTTCGCGAACAGTCGAAAGTAATTATGACATTCGGTTTCAGTTTTGCCTTTGTCAAAGCACAAGTCGCTATCCGATTTCTTCGAAATCCATTCGATTGTTCCGTTTAAAAGTTCTAACGAATCGATGATGCTTACGTTGTAGACGTTGTTTCTCACTCCGCTGAGAAGGAAGTCGTTCCCTTCCTTTTATAAAAGTTGAAAATAATCGACTTGATTTCGGCTGTTGCAGAAACTTTGCGATGCCAAATTTGGAGTAAATTCGTGAACTATTCCCGACGCCATGGCGGTACATATCTATGTCGTCGTGGAAAAAGTGAGAGATAAAACGAATATAAAAAATAAAGATTTAAACGCCCTAGTCGGCAAAACATCAGCCGAATTTCAAGAATGGGGGACGATTTGCATAAATGGCTATACGTGAAACAAATTATAAAAATAACTGCCATGCTTTACCGGGATCGGGAAATTTAATTCATAGAGTGAGAGAGTAGAAAAAAAAATCTGAGCGATTTTTCTGACGCGTATTCAGATTCATTTCAACGGGTCATAAAATTATTTATGTGAATGGGTTCAATTCCTTCCCATCAAAAAATAATACTTAAATATTTAATTTTAAAAACTTTTAAAATTGATATAAAGAAAATAATAAGTTTCTGCTCTTTTATTATATATTTGTTTCATATGAAATATAAAATGAAAAAATAAAAAAATGAAGAATAATAATAAATATTTTTATGAAATTTAAATTTTAATTTATCTCACCGACCGATATTTCAAATTTTTATTTCGCAGTTGTTCACTCACTATGGCTTTGAATCAACCCTACGAACATCCTAAGCTGAAAACATTAGACTTACTTCGAAGCACCCTTAATAATTATCAATATGTTGTTGACATGAAAGAAAATAATTTCACGGAAAATTTTAGCTCTCTCGTTCGATTATGTCACACATCTTTGAAAAAAGATATTTCAAGTATTAACAAAATGAATAACATTCAAGAAGCCCTGCCTTTATTTTTTTGGGAAGATGGTATTAGGGAGAACTTCTTACGAAAACATAAAATTGCAATATTAAATTTAACGAGGTCTCATTTTCAGGATTTAAACAATAAATACAAACGAGACAGAAGTAGGAATTCTAGAGAGAGAACAATTCATGATTCAAAAGAATTATATGGGAACACAGAAATTTTTAAAACATTTTCTAATGATATCTACGACCATGGTTATTTACACGTCGTTAAATTACCAAAATTCGGAATAAACCCGCTACTACCTCAAAATGAAGAATTTTTAATTCAAAAAGGTGAAGTTGTTAATAATGAAGCGAGCGAGGAAAACGAATCATATTTTCTGCTAAAAGCTAATATTCCCATCACCTATAATCAGATTATTCAGCTGTGCTCAGACACCATCCAAAATATTAAAGAGAAGAAGGGGGAGAACAGTGACCATTTTGTGAATGCAGAATACCACGAAGGGAAATATATGAAATTTTGCAAAGACAATTTCGAAAATATATTTAACTTTAGAAATAAATTTTCGGATGGGGAAATGACAATGAGAGCAAAATATTCTCCGCGTCTGTTATCTTTGGTATATTACAATGCTCTTCTATATATCGCAAATGACGATTCAAACCGAAATAATAATGAGAAACTTTTTTCCGCCACGCCAACGAACTACTTGACACTAAAATTGTATTTTTTTAT
>JABUQX010093361.1:30000-32945 GCA_015478945.1 Trachelipus rathkii | reverse complement strand
GCAAAAACTGAAGAATACTAAGCTTATTACTATTAAACATCTAAAACCAGACATGATCATAAAGTAATAATAAATTTCCCTTAAATTAAAATAATATAAATGCCAAAATTAAAATTTAATTCGTAATTTTAATTTTTTATTGTCTTGTGTTAAAATACTTCATATCAATTGTTTAGCATCAAACTCTGGAGATGTCCGAGGTTTACGGACAAAACCTGAGATATAAATAAAAAGTATTACAACAAAATTTCTTTGAAAATTATTTTCTAGAATAATATTGAGAAAATTAAATGAAATCCACTTGAAAATATTCTAGGAATTGAAGCAAAAGCAAAACTATTAATAATAATAATAATATAAATAAAAAATATATATAATAAAATATAATTAATAATAATATAATATTATAAATATAAAAATAATAATAATAAAATAATTTAATAATAATTAAATGATATAATAATTGATAAAATTGATAAATATAATATGATATAATAAAATAAATAAAATAATAATAATAATAAAATAAATAATAATAAATATAATAATAATAATAAAAAATAATAATAATATAATAATAATAATAAAAATAATAATAATAATATAATAATAAAATAATAATAATAATATAATAATAATAAAATAATAATAATAATAATAATAATAAATAATATATTAATAATAAAAATAAAAATAATAATAAAATAAAAATAATAATAATAATAATAATTAATAATAAAATAATAATAATAATAAAATAATAATAATAATATAATAATAATATAAATATAATAATTAATAAAAATAATAATAAAATAATAAATAATATAATACTAATAATAATAATAATAATAATAATAAAATAATAATAATAATAATAATAATAATAATAATATACATTAATAATATTTCATATTAAAAGTCTT
Organism: Trachelipus rathkii; assembly: GCA_015478945.1. Lineage (NCBI taxonomy): Eukaryota > Metazoa > Arthropoda > Malacostraca > Isopoda > Trachelipodidae > Trachelipus > Trachelipus rathkii. Next base: position 32,019 of record JABUQX010093361.1, on the reverse strand, counting down.
TATTATACATTATATTTATCCAAAACTGTCTGAAAAAGAAGTCCTTCATTTAATATAATTTCCTTAAATATTATTATTTCTTTATATTTTAAAAACAGAATTAATTATTTAAAGAACAGTTCTTAATAACACGAAATAATCTGTCTCTAAATTCAGTACGTCAATTTATTCATTACAATCTTTTTAATTCTGCAAAAGTCTATGTACCAAAAGAACTGTGAATTTTTTTTTCAATTAATTTAAAATATTTATAACCGATGGTCATATTTTTATTTTTGTTTTTGTGAAAGTTTTATATCTCACCGGAATTCCACTAGTAATTGTTACCATATCCGATGAATTATCGAGCCTGCCCTTGGTCCGGACCTCGATTTACCATTGTCTGGCTTTTATATAATAATATAATAATATTAATAATAATAATAATAATAAAATAATAATATAATAAAATAATAATAAAATAATAATAATAATAATAATAATATAATAAAATTAATAATCAATAATATAAAATAATAATTAATATAATCAAACTTGATAAAAAATCTTTTAGGCACCAAACTTCGTACAAACTAGGTTTAAATATTTGCGGAATCTTTCTATAAAAAAATTTAATCCTAGGCAGAAATTTTGGCAAATAAAAAAAAAAAAAAAGGAAAAATTACAATTTTGCCAGTGGGGTTGGTTTTTCCCACAAGAACACGATATTTTCGTTATTGTCTATGCAATTTATCTCACACGAGTTTCCTGCCTGTTACTTTAAAAAAAATTGTTGCTTAAAACTTTACAATTTAATTCTTCGGCATTAAATTTTTCAGTTTCAATAACGATTTTCTTTTCTCAGGCTTTTTTTATCCCATATCATTTTTATTATCGTATTAGTATTCCTATTTCTTATATCCAATTTATTTTTAAAAATATCTAAAACCGCAACAATTTCATTTCTATAATTCCATTCCAAAAACCATATATATATAAATATATAATAATATAATATAAATATATATATAAAATTATATATTATATATATATAATATAATAATATAATAATAAATATTATATAATATATATTAATATATAATTGATAATATAAGATAGAGTCCCAAACCTGTGGTGAAGGCAGGAATGGGCTATATGATTACAGGTTAGACTTAATTTGCTCTTCTGCTCTGGGTGGTAGACACAAACATTGCGATATTAAGTTTAATATTATGATCGTCCCTAGCATTGCTTTTATGTCTACTTTATTCCACTTGCCTTACCAAACTATAGCGATTATTGCTCGAACTACTTGCTAAATTCACTGCTAATAAATATAATCACACCCTCAAACTTTCCTCATACAAATTTGTGTGAGTGTGTGGCTCCTCATATCAGTAGTACTCAAGCTCTCACTCCCCATGTTAACAATTCCTTATGCCGGTAGTTGAAAACTATTTTTGTTTAGAAAAACTAGGTGAAGAACCTTACAGTCTGTTTTACTATTAAAAAGTCATTGCTCTAACTTATTTGTCCACTTCAATGACTAGTTTATCAAAATGAATCTATATTTGAATTTAATTAATTTTATAATTCGTCCTTCCAAGCGTCATCCTAAATGATGGTGGCCACATTGGTAATTCATCTGCAACAAACTAGTATAACGTTGCATATTAAAGTTCCACTGTTCCTCTTAATCTACCATTATATTATATTTAATGATCCCAGCTTAACAAATTATTCTGTGCTCCACTAGAATATTATCTTGATTAAAAAAATAAAAATACCCTGTCTTTATTTTTATGTGGGGGAAACCTACTCCAACCTAACTTTCTATCATTCTATTTCCTTTTGAATGAATCTTTATTGTCTAATTTTAGATTTGTACTACATCATGTTTTCTATCTCCAACAATACTCACTCCTTAAATCCAACCTATTTAGTACACACTTACACCATTTATACAACATCTAATTGAAATATTACTATTCTTTCATACAATCCAATTATGTGTTGAAGGTATAAATTTTTATATCTCAC
>JABUQX010093361.1:0-25000 GCA_015478945.1 Trachelipus rathkii | reverse complement strand
TCAGATTTATTGATGGTTCAGTACATTTTGATGGATCAGTACATTTTGATGGCTCCCAATCACCGTAAGAAGCAGGGCGCAGCATGCGCCCTCCGCATGAAGGCATCCGAACCCGCGTTCCCGCCGCAGCGCGTGCGCCCGCAGGCGCAATATTTCCGCGTACCCGCCCGCCGCGTGCGCCCGAGGCGCAATAATTTTGCGCAATATTCCCGCGCGAACGAAAAATATATATATATACTATGAGTCATTCATTTTTATTTCATACTTAAACATTTTTATTAAAAACATTTTCGCGATCCTAAAAATAAACTATTAAGACCTATTATATTATTATTATTTAACACATATTTTATAGTTGTGATATCAATTGTAAACTATTCAAAAAAAAAAAATTTTTTTTTTTTTCTTTTTTTTTTTCCAAAAATTTCTTCAACTCATTTTTATTTCAACTTAAACATTTTTTTATTTAAACAACATATTTACTTTACAGACCTAAAACAGTAAATCAGTAAATCAATTATAGGTGTTTACCTTACCTAGCAACAAAGGGATTATTAGGCTTTTGTTTTACTGCTTTACTTGTTTAACTCCTTATATCTTTTACTGCTTTAACTCATATAGTTTATTAACATTACATACCTTAAAGGCAGTAAATCAGTAAATCAATAGAGGATGTTACATAGCAACAAGGAGGATTAGTATGCGTTTTTTTACTGCGTTTAGCTGCTTTACTGCTGTTAACTCATATTGGTTTTACTGCTTCTAATCATATATTTATTAACATTACAGACCTTTAAAGCAGTAAATCAGTAAATCAATAGAGGTGGTTATATAGACACCAAGGGGGTTTTAGTATGCTTTTGTTTTACTGCCTTTACTGCTTTAACTCATATCTTTACCTGCTTTAACTCAGTATATTTAATTAACATTACATACCTTAAGCAGTAAATCAGTAAATCAATAGAGGTGTTCATAGCCAACAAGGGGATTATTATGCTTTTGTTTTACTGCTTTACTGCTTGTAAACTCATATGTTTTACTGTACTTTACTGCTTTAACGCCATATGTGTTTACTGCTTTAACACATATTTATTAACATTACCTAAATATATTTTCTCAATTAGTTTTTTATTTTGTTTTAATACTTTTTTAAAGTATTTTTATTATTATTTTTATTATTTTTCATTTTTATTTTTATTATTTTATTTTTTATTTTTATTATATTTATTTTCTTTTTATTTATTTTATTTTTATTATTATTATTTTTATTTTATTTTTGTTATGTATTAATATATATATAATTAAATTAAATATATATAATCAATCTAATATAGATATAAGTATTAATTATAATAATTAATTAACTATGAATCAATATAGATAAATAATCCTTAATAATATTATTATATTAAATTGTACTAATATTTATATATACCACAATAGAAACAAACATAACTAATTAAAAACTACATACACCAACATCCATAACATAATACTAAATAGAGAAAAACAATAATGAAGAAGCAAATCAAATAATAATAACTACAATTATAATAATTATCTTATAATAATCATAATAATATAATAATATTTAATAAACAAATCACTAAATATCAATCAATTGATGATATTGATGAACATATCAAGATATTGTAAATTATTTAAAAATTCACAATAATACAAATCATTCAAATTCAACTAACAGCAAAGCAATTCAATAACATATCATACAATCATATAATATCAACTTATATAATTCAACTTCAATAATAAGATCAACTAACTTAATCCCTGCTATATTAAAACTATAATACATAATTATAAATGTGCATTTTACTATTTGATTTAAATACTAACAATTAAATAAATTCGTAATAAATAAAAAATATTTAATAATTAAAATAAATATTATAATAATAATTTCCTGTAAAATTGATATGAATGAAATAGATACGTTACCCAAATGAAATTAATCTCTAAAATTTATAGACTATTATGGCAATGATTTGTATTTATATACTTTATATATTATGATTGTTTTTTTTTTTTGTCAAAAAGGTATTTCATATAAAAAACTTTCATAATAAAGTATATCCACAAATCTTTATTTTTTTTCAACTTTATAGATACTATATAGAAAAATATATAGTATAAATTATCTTAAAATTTAAAGTTTCAAGAATAGACAATTATTATTCGTTATCCATGAAACCTATATGTCTTCATATTATTACTATTATAAATTATTATTAAATAATTATTAATTAAATAAATGAAAATTAAATTTTATTTCTTAATACTATTACATATAGAATTAAAATAAATATTTATAATAAAATAAAAATATACTTTATATAATAATATTTCTTATAAAGTTACTCTAATTTATTAAATTATCAAAGACAATATAGATAAAAAAATCCGCATGTTATACTTTAAATCATTGTTTTCACATTGGAGAATAATTGCACATATTTTAAAACATTTCTCACGGTGGAAAGAGAACTTCACCACTCACCAGCGATTACTTCAAAAGAGTGCTATGTTTTTAGGCAATCCAAGTAAAATAAAATTTCAAGAAGCAAATTATAGCTTCATATAGATTGCCTTTTATGATAAACTTTTTTTGTATCCAGGGCTGATTGTTTTTTTTTTAACTTTTTTGATTTTTTTTCCCTTATCAAATAAATAATACTATGAATATTGATATGTTATTATTTGATATAGTTATTTAATTTTTTAATAGGATTTGATATTTTACTACAGATATTACGTAGGATAAGCGTGTAACTCGCAAATTCTCTTAGTAATTCTTTAAACATAACATGTATATATATATAAATCAAAAACTTGAAATGGCGCTCACTTCACTAGATTTATTATTTAATTAAATTATAAACAATTAATTCAACTACATTACAATAAATATTATGATCTCTCCGGCACGTTGCCATCTACACTTTTCTTAATGCTTAACTAAAATTAGAGTATTTTTCAATAAGTCTTTTATTTATAATAGCCACTCTGTTGTACTTGTGAATTTTTCTCACAATATTTCTATTAATAATTATGGGCCTTAAATCTAGGAGTTTTACGCTGGACAAACTGTTAACAGTCTCAACACTTTGAAGCACAAACAGCTAACACAAACAGTTCTCTCACGTCGTAATATTATGAACAAAAAGATAATACGAATTATACTTAAACCTCTTCCATGCTTCATAATAAATTATGTTGAGATATGTTGTAATTTAAAATATTTTATATTTTAACTTACTAAAAGGTCAATTCACCATTAAAATATACATATAAGAAGAAGTAAAAATAAAAACCTATTTTGTATTAAAAACCAGAAGAAAAGACATATTAATATATTTCAGGCTATAAAATAGAATCAGGTCAAAGGGATTAAAATAAAACTGGTTTCAAACTTGACATTTGCATTTTTTTTTGTTAATAAAAATTTCTACAAGGGGCTCGAACTCTTCTTCCAAATAATCCTGTTTGTGACTTCAGACATTATATTGATAACAACACGAAGTTGTTCTGTCATTTATTATTAGGGCCTATCATATGCGCCAGGTCATCTTTATTAAAAAGAAATAAAATTCAAATAGTCTATTCGTCTTACACGACAATCTCAATTGCAGGTAAAGCCAAAAGAAATCCCTATTGTGGACTCTAACTTATATTTCTCAAACTCTTGTTCAATACCTCATTCCTCGCGATCTCTCTCACTCTCTGTGTACACGTGACTCCTCATCTTCTCTCTTATCACGCAGGTTTAAGAAGGAATTATCTCTCTTCCTCTTTTCTGTCTCATCTCTCGTTCGCATTGCTGTCATTTGTCAAGCTCCTCTTCTGTTCTTCACTTAATACCATTGTCCATAAATATATTGAACCGCGCTAATATTGTCTTGGAGGAGTCAGTTAGCTGGATTCTCAGTCTGATATAGGTGTAAATTATATCAATCGTCTGGTCACATCCCTAGATAATCTAATTTAATTGAGTCCCATATAAAATGAATAAAAAAAAAAAAGTACATAAGTAAATTTGATATTCATATCCAATAATAAAAGACAAATAAACTTAATGGGCCATTGAATAGAATAGTGGGCCCAAAAATGATATTAAAGATCCGAACCTATGAAGGAGCTTTATTCGTCGTTACACAGTAACCATGTTAACTATGTATTTTGAGCAGGAGTGTATTGATATATATTATTTTATACTTTTTATAGTAACCCAATAACTCAATTTATAAAATTTAATCATAAGTCTAGTTGAGTTAGACTTTGTTAAGCGTTGTTAGCAATTACAAGATTGATTATATCTGATTTTTGAGTTAATTAAAAATGAGTAATTTATTTATTTACTTATAAGTTATAATATATCATAATTTATATAATAATTACTTTACATTTGTAAGTAGTGAAAATAAATTAATATTTAAAATTTCACTAAAATAAATAGGAAAAAAATTATAAGTGATTTTGGATACGTTTTATACAATTGGAGAATGATAATTGAACAAAATTAAACGCAAGTGAGCTAGACTACCCCCACAAAAGCGCTGACCCGGGTGTCGGAACAGCTCACTTTCACTTTAACCACGCTCTCGAGTGTCCCGCTAGTCGCTAGTCGCTTCCGATGCGGGACTTACCCAGAATAGTTGCGGACTCGGGATTGGCGGAGTCGTCCAAGAAATAATGCGATTACATCATTCGGCGAGGTGCTGCGAAAAAAATGAGGTCCCGCGCTCTGTCGCTCCGACTGTATGAGAATATAAATGGATTTCACTCATATAGTGGACCTAATAAGAGACAATCACACTCTATATGAGGTGATTATATCTTTTGAAACGACAAACTGAAACCCATTCAGTGATGTTAATTGTTAGAAGTTTAATAGTCATTGATATATTTCAATAGCTGAAAATCAAAATGTACGAATATATAAGGAACTTTTATTTTCAGTCATATCTTAAAATGAATATTTATTCTTTAAAAAATACGAAAGTAGATATTGATATGTAGGCGTTTATTACAAACCAAGTGAAATATTCTCAATGGTTAGTTGGAGTATCAAATTTTATTCCTGTATTATAGAAGAATTGAGAGTTAAATGAAAAGAAAAGCGAAAAAAATTAAAAAAATAAGATTCATTTTTACGTGTATGTAAGTGTGGTGTGTGTATTGAAATTACAGTTACATTTATTAAATATTTCTACAATATTTCTCTTTTAGAGCTTTTATTAAAAACTAAAAATACTCTTCCATTGCTCAATTCTTTGATCCACTTTCGAGGCACGGACCCGCATAGCAAGTGGAGCAATATATTTAAAACAATAATTGTAAGAATAGAAACGCTTACTTTGCAATATTTTTCTCCCTTTAAATTTTTCTTACAATTATCATTACTACAAGTGAATCAAGTGAATCAAGAAGCTCGACCTGGGCGCCATTTTATTAGCCTCATTATTTCTTATTTCTCGAAGGAAGCACTTCTCTATTAGCATTTCTATAATTACAGATTTAGCTATACTTCCATTTTAATTTCAATATTGTTTTAATGGAGTGGTTTTCTATTCATAGATGTTTTAAAAATACCCTTAGCATCTATTTCATTATGAATTAATTTACATTTGTTAATAGCTCAATTTATATTTCTGTCTTTCTTTGGTTGTGTAAATTTTTAACATTGTTGTATTTTTTCATTTACTTTTTCTTATTTAATCCTCTTCTAATATAAAGTTGATATAATTATGAAAGCAATTACCCATATCTTTTGGTTAAAATAATCATTGATTATTTTATAATCAATATGTAATAATTCTTTAACTGAATATACCAAAATTACCTGATAAATTGAAATAACTGTATGTTAAATATATATGTCTTCGCGTTTTATATTAATTTTCTTTATTTAATTAGTTGTTAATATTTTATTTAATCTTAATTCTGACTTTTGATCCAACTTTGTGCAACTGCCATAAATATCCAACTATATAGTCATTTGCTTGGTGTTGCATGTCTTACAATTAAATGATTTTCGTTAATTGTAATTTAAAATTTAAAGTCAGCAAGCGTCCACATGAATTTAATTTTGTTTTTCTTTGTGTATTGCAATGGAAACTTAGAAATTAAGGTTTGGAAAAATGTGATGCACACGTTAACAGTCTTACTAATCAAAATGTGAAGCACATGATATGATGTGAGAGATGATTACTTTATTTTGATGAGTTAGATTTTATTTTAAAGAATAGAGTAGCTTAGCTGATATATTATTTGATGTGTAAAGATCTTATAGAGACGATCCAAATATGCAATAAAAGCAAATTTTCTGAAAGTTTATATCGAGTCTTACGAGAACAAAGATTAGACTAGCTTAAAATGATTTATCAGCCGTCTATTGTTGTTAAATATATTACTACATTAAAAAGATAATAAGAACTATACGGGTTTACTTTAATATATTTTATTCTAATACTCATTTTATATTATTTTTAAGAGTGATTATAGCGATCCTGTAAAAGATTTAGAAGTACCAATGCTTGTGGTATAAAACCTATATAGAAAATAGCATGAAGTGGTTGAGTCGCCTTTCACTATTCGGAATGGGTTATCTTACTCATCTCTATGGTCGAAATCATCATTTAAATGGGATTGAATTGATTAATGCATTTTCTTATTTTAGCCAATATTAATTCAACAGACATAGAAACTCTTAATCCAGAAGATCTAATATCTCCTCTGCCTGTGAGTTTTTTGGCCTAGGTTTTTTATTATAATTTTAGTACTTAATTAATATCTTTTTACACTTACCAACAATATTGACTGCCGAAATCACCAGAGCCATCAACGACATTTCATCAGATGCGTTTTTTGCTATCGATTTCCCAAGAGAAATTTTAGCAACTTCCTTTCCTGTATGGTTGAAAAATTGATACCGATAATGAAGCAAGCTCCCAAAATGGACACGAGGAAGACATAATCAATTGCAGTGATTGTGAGGGTCACAAGCAACATAACTAGCATTATTAACACGTTTGATGGAAATAGATAATTTATGTTTTGGATTTTGAAGAGCACTTTGGTTTGGTGATGAGCAGTATGGAGGTAAATCGTCAATATTAGAAGGATGATCAGGAGAATCAGTAAGTTTATTCTTATAGAGGTCTTCTATTTTCTCTACAGATGTCTCAAGATTTGTCTTTTCTTGTAATTGTAGAAATATGAAGACGAATAATGAATATTAAGAATTTATTTTTGATGGGTTAATCTCGTATCTTATTTTAATATTTAAGTTCTATCACGAATTTAAATATTTTTATTCTGAAGTTAAGGCTCTAACAAAATTAGGACTTTCAGTAATGATGATTTTTTGTTTTTTCGCTTTCTAAGATATTTCCTTTCAATTTATGTTTCTTACACTACCATACACACATCTTCCTCCTATACTACTAAACGAGTGAAGTAGATCGTAATGTAAATAAGTGTCAGATTGTGGATGATCTTGTAATGCGGTTCTCGATCTACTCATTTTGATCCCATACTTCTTTCAACCACCACCAACAATGAGGAAAAAGTGTTGATGTCAGATTGAAGGAGTATTGAATGATCGGGTAATCTACGCCATATATTAAACCATATACCTTATCTAACCTACCATAAAACTAACCATTCTCAAATAGAGTAGAAGTACCGTAACTTAATGAGTTTCAGATTATGAAGGATGTATGGAGGGAGTTCTGCCATTGACCATTAACTCTCTTCAATAATAACTCCATTATCTGCAGATATAGATGCAAAATTTCACTGGTCGAAATGATCAAGAACGTGAGGAGATGGTGATTGTATTTGAGCATTTGGAACGTTGCTGTAATAATACGCGTTTATTTAGAGATGGTATAATCGTTTTCTTGAAGGCGATTGGGATGAGAGAGCAAGTAATAGTTATCTGTATATAAAGGGTATACTGCGGAGATTCAAAGGGGTCAATATGTGGTGAATATTATTAAGTGGGATTAGTTTTTCGAGTGTCATGTAGTGTCAAGATCATTGAATACTGCTGGTGTCTTTAAGTGGGTTGTTGCAGCCACCTTACAACGTATGTGCGCGTGGTCAATCCAGCGTGAGTTTTGTAAGTGCACTCGATGTAGTGGATCTGAAGAACACAGGGCGATATAGCGATGCGTCGAAGCGAGATGTTCGTGTGATCGAATCCATACCGTGGCGTGAGTTGACACGTGTGATACAGACTGATAGAACATCATAGCGAGAGGACCGGCGAGGCAACGCACCATGACTACTTGGTGGGATTTCAGAGGGCTATCCCATTGGTCATTGATTTACCTCTTGCGGACTTTTTTGTATTCACAGGTAACTATGCGTGCTAATAAGCACTCAAATGTTTGTAACATATTAAATTTGTCATGGATGGTACGGATGAGGGTTTTACTCATGGCAGTTTGTTTTAAGAGATATGATGCTACAGCGTGGTATCATGTGGTTGGTGGTAGGCTTCTTTGCACCAAATAGGAATCAAAAGTATGCTGCTGCTACTACACATGACGTCAAGCCTGTCAGCTTAGTAAGGCAAGATAGCACATCGGGTGTCGCGGACAGTAGTAGATGAGTTACCCTGACGCTTCCGTGAGGAGTCATTACTCCAGGTCAAGAGTGAGGCCCACGATGTCGCTTGATGGTCTCTTCTGTGGTGAGCCACCAAAACTTGGGTGTATGTATTGTCGATGTAGGTAGGAGGTGGTAGTAAAAAGGAGGGAGTTTGATAAGAGGTAAAAGGCGGTTAGACGAGAGAGAGGTTAAAGGGTGTCTGTGCAAAGGCGCTGTGGGATTTGTGTGTGCAATGTTATGTTATTTTCTACATGTAACTCTCGGTGTTCGCATCAAAGACTATACTTGGTTCATGATAATATGATTGACCGATTTGAGCAGCCTTTTCATATCACTGGAATCGACTTTTCTTATCTGAGTTTCTTAACAAATATTTCATAAATTCTACCACGTATCTGCTTCGGACTTAAAGACATAAGGGTAACTTGTTAAAGGAGTGATCGCAGATAAGTGTCACAGATCGGTTTTGACAATGTGCCGTCGAGTGCAAGGCAGGAAGTTAGCTGTGTGCATTAAGACTCTCTCCCTCGTCGTTTGTCAAGATAGTTGAAGAATATCTGGGGTATTCCTATCACGCTCTGAGTGAGCTAGGTATTATCCTACGGTGCACTCCGGCTGCTGACCTTCTCGTGTTGCTGAGATCTACTGCGTCATAGTAGCTTTTATGAGTACTCTACCTTTTTCTGGTATGCCTCTTCCCGACGCTGTATATTACTGAGTATTCGTAATCATATTGTGTGGTTCTTGCCACTACTCTGCGCTATCATTCTCTCTCAGGGGTGTCTTTAGTGTTCTGTAGCCGAAGAATTGATAAATGATGAAGGATTAATTGAAGCTCGCATTTATTAGATGAGATTGTTACTTTGTGGTCAATTTGTAATGTGATAATGTATTAACGATTCGATTATGAAACTGAAAGCTCATGTTTGAACGCATCTTTGTCTCCTGCGCTCAACACTTGCGTCGATTGAGCCAAGGAATCTTCATTTATTTACTAGGTCTGTTGTGTTTTCAATAGCCGGTATTGGTAATAATAGTGAACGTTGAGTGTTGGGATCGACTCAGACTAGGCGAGATCTCGGAGAGAGATGGAAAGTGGAGAGTGAGCTTTTTCGCTAAAAAGCGGTACCATTCGGGCTTGCTATCTTCTTAGCTAAACGGAGCAGACAATATTACGGATTTGGCTTAGGACAAGATTACTATACGTTGCAAATAGAGCTTTTTCCATCATTGTTAGTGAATGGTCGGTCGACTTTCCCTCGCTTGTTATGTTGTTGGCTACTGCTGTTTCTAGCTTTTCGTTCTACGGCCTTTTTTTTTTTCTATACCTTGAGTTCTTTCCCTCAGCTTTCACAGCATTCGTAGTCCAGAGGATAAATGAACGCCGTCTACCAACGTTCTGATTACATCTATTCCAGTACTATGTTGTTTAGGGACGCTTCGCGCCTGGTCACCATTGAAGCTATCTTTAGGGGACTCTTTCCTGAACATCTTGCACAGTTTAGCACCAGGTTCAGCTCCACTAATTGCCTAGGTATAGCACCCGTGCAGATAATTTGTGTGGTGTAAAAGTAGCCCGTCTGCCGGCTTTAATTAATTCTTTCGAACTTTTTGTCATATCTCATTCTATCTAACTCTCTTTACCTCAGTCATGCATGTCACGCACGTTACTAAACTAACTCTTCTTTGGAGTAAAATAAAGGATGGAATAATTGAAGTGGAATTGATATCAGAGATATTTAAGTTAATTATATTATCTATCCTATATATATATATTAATACTCTTAATATCTATTTATATAACTTATCTATATATCTCTTATATATATATTTTTTTTCGAATATAAGGTTGCATATAATATTCATATATTAATATTTATTACCATATAAATATTTAATCTATTATTATCTTATATTATATATTACTATATCTATATTAATATAGTATATTATAATATATTTAATATCTTTATATCAAATTTCGAATTGATATTATATAAATTCTTATATATACTTATATAACTGCACGTCCCTCGTGGCGCAGTGAGGTTGAGTCGCTCTGCATCTTAATTCGATGATGGTACTACTTATTTATCACGCTGGTTCAAATCCATATAGCGTAGCAGTTGGAGTTTTATCTACTGGGGTAAAGAATAAAATCAATTAGTGAAATCACGTCTTGGTTTCCCTGGTTTGGGAAAAGTACTCGGTTCCTTCTCAAGTATCGATATTTTCCCTGTGGTCTCCCCTCCTACTACCCTGTGCTTACCTCTCATATAGGGATATAGCACTGCATATAAAAAGGTAGTTATATCTTATAATACTTTAAACTATAATATTCTATATATATAATATTATACTATATTTATTATTATTCTTATATAATTATTATATATATTATACTATAATATATATATATCATTATATATTTATAATATATATTACTATATATATATTATATAATCTTATAAGTCCCCATTACCCTCATCATGAACAACTGTTACATTCCACTATTTATTGATGTCCGCTTTACCCTGTCACATTAAATATCTAGATATCAATAGATTTCTGCAAGTATTATTGATGCGATCATTTCATGAGATAGTAGCTCAGGTTTTAATCTCAGCAAGCAATTATCCATACGTCCAACCCACAATAGCTTGAAAAAGAAGTCCATCGTCAACACACCTAAATCACTCATGCACACACTAGAGTATGTTATCATATATTTCTGGTTTATCGCGCATCTTCGTTTCGCGGAGCAGACCCCTTAGGTACGGGAATGATGGGAGCATCTTCTTCCTTCTCTTGCTCAGTAATTAAGGCATTATAACATGAGAACGCAGGCTCTTATATCTGTTGTGTGTACCAGGCTTAAAACCAACCTCTCTTAGTACCCTTAACCATCGGAGATGAGTTTCTTTGACAACGATTATTGTTGCTACTCGTTTTGTTATATAAGATATCGGACTTAAAGATATGGTCTATATAATCTAGCATCTTTAGAGAGTTAACTGAGATATTTAATGTTGATATCGTATCGTATTTATATAACTTCTAATTTTCACTGCTCGATGTGGCGCTATCTTGGCTCTTTTGCGCAAGCAGGTTAGTTTGCAGCTTGTGTTTGTTAAAATCACGGTCAAATAAGAATTTTTTTCTCATAGTTTTTGCTTCATAAAATGCTCATATTTATTGTATGAAAAGGTAAACTTTATATGCTGTGTTTCACTTTAATGATTTCCGAACATACATTCATGCTAATATTGCTTCAAGCCTTTGTCTTACTTCTCTGATATTAATTTTAAAACTTTAGATTTCTTTCTTGTTTGAATTATTTAGCTCTTTATATATATTATCTAATACGTGACACTAGATTGATCTCACTTATATTAGGTGAGCATGTCTTCATTAAAATTTATTGTTCTTAGGTCATTGTATTTTTGTCTCAAAAGAGTACCTCAGTTATTTTGTCGTGTGTTTAGTGGTTTAACTATATGCTAATGCCCTAACGTATGCGCACATTATGAACCTTGGAGACCTCAACTCAGTCACCACAGACATCAGTAGTCTGGCGACCAACGTTAGATATTAATGAGAAAGTCAATCCTTAATAAGAACATATATTGTAATCATTCGTTACCTGATATAAGTATCAACTAGTTAATGTGCTAGTAGGGTAATCCTGTTCGAATACCACACTGCAACATGACAGTAGGTACGTATCTATATGCAATATTATATATATATATAGTATTTAATATATAATATAACTACGTAATTAGGTCAACTAATGATCCACAATACTGGTGTATTTTACTATATATGATACTATATTTTTTGGTCAAACTTATTTTATTATATCTTCTTGAACTTAGGAACCTTTTTTGCTACTTTATTATAACCTGGTTTTTTCTTTGTCGCTGATCGGACTTTTCTTTCTTTCTGCCGCACCTACACTCTTTTTACTCTTCACACTAAGGATCTTGTGAGGAAGTGATTGCGACCTATAGTAATCCGTAAATAGAGGAGAGCAGCTCAGGCTTTAGAAAGCTATTGATTCTTATTTGCGCCGAAAAGCACTATAGGCAGTTCTTCACTGGGTGCCACATTTTTGCGCCCCTAGCGATATCGTGTTTTTATTTATGTAGGCTCGAACAGCCTCGTACTATTTGTGCGGAATCTCACTATTTAGACAACGCATTCACTTAAGTGGAATTTCGCCCTTCTTCGAAAGGGTGGCCCCCGGTTGGTCGCCCCCGTTTGTCACGTTCCGCCGCCTAACTTTTTCGCCCTACGTTTTTCGACCCGTGGCATTTTTGCCAACGTTGATCGCTTACGTTTCGGGGCTTAGCCTATTTTTGAGCATGCTCACTATGTGGTTATCAACTGTTTGATATTACATGTAAGCTTGCCGGAGTTCTATCATCGGCGTTGTGTCTTCAGGTGCTCTGTCCCACTCATCATTGGCTCCTTTATGAGTATAAACATGGGCCCCTTGTTCCATGCACCTCCATACGACTATTGTTCAGCTCTTTATTCTCGCTCTTTCGGTCTGCCACAATCTGCATCCACTTTTTCTTCGCTTCAGAATTCGTTCACTGCTTGCACCTAAACTCCACTTTCTCTTTTCGCTTCTCTCACCTGGTCTCGTTCCTTCCCAAGGCTCACTCTTCTTCTTGCTCACTTACTATCCGGGTTATACGACACCGATTTCTGTGAGTACTCTATTCACTCTTCGTTCTCGATGACCATAAACTATCTTCGAGACGCTTATCTGCTTTCATTTTTATGCTCCCTCCTTGGGTCTTTTTGACTCAGTCTCCTTAGCTGGCCCTTTTGCCTGGTCTACACAACTATACCTACAGTCACTTCTAACGTACTCTCTTGCAGGATGTTCTTTCGTTGCTTTTCAATGTCGTCTTTATGCAGATTGTCCTTTCTGCGTACAGTCGTCAAAAGGGTGCGTACCCACAAGTAAAGACATGTCTGTCACATTGAGTGCCTGCTCGAGACACATAAAGCTGTCGTATACTTTATAGTCTGTATTGCCCCAGGTACAATAGTCCTAACTACTATACGTGCGCTGCTGCTGCACTCATATCGTGCCACGAAATAACGAGCGGTAACCCATAATACCCTTCAATTTAAGTCACGAGGCGCCACTCAATGTACTTAGCCCCCTTTTATCTATCCAACGTATTAATGCTAACTTCTCCTGCATCGCGCTTAGCTCTGCTATTGGGTCTCATACTTCTTAAGCGTATCTCTCAGGGCTCCACCTGAGTCTACTCTCGTCTTGCGCTGTTCTTATTTCATCTGCTCAAGAATGTTCTATTGACTTAGTCTTTTTCTAACACTTCTCGCAATGCCAGCCTCTTCACTAACTCTCGAGTTCCCCCAGTTGATCGTCCGTAATGTCCCCACTGCTTCTACAGATGCTCAACTCAGAGGAGACAAAATAACTCCCCTCTCTCTCTCTCATCTCGCTGCGCACTCTCATCTCTCTCGATGCGTGCTCTTCGTCGTCCTCGTCTCTCGTCCGGCGCTCTCTCCTACCTCTTCTGCCGTATCACGTCGCCCCGTTGTCGGGCCCCCCGCGTGTCGAATATATTCCGCGTAAGGCCGCGTGCGGTCCGCTAGCAAAACGACATTCCCTCTTCTCCTCGCGTGATATCTCGAAATCACTTCATCGTATATCAACTAATCTCCTATTCTATCTCTCTCTCTCAGATTTTCGTTTCAATAATACTATCATTATCTCTTCATCGCTAGTTCCATTTCCATATTTTTACTACATTGTCCGAACTTTCTTCTACATTATACCTCACTATTTTTCTCCTTCATGCGCAGTGAAAGTCAATACATAACAGTAGCGTGTTTACTTATCTCTAACACCTATCGGGGATAGTCATGGCTTTCTCGTTTATGCTTTATCTCGCTTACTCTTTTCTGCTTTACTGCTTAACTCATGTTTTATAATTTTCTTTTCTGCTTATTCGCTTTATCTTTAAAGGATGTTGAACTATTATCAATCAATGTTTGCTTACAGCTATTGCTACTTTAATCTCATTCTCTTTTCTACTTCTTGCTTCTCTTCTTTCTCGCTTTATACCTGTCTCTTATCTTTCTCTGCCTTTATTCGCTCTTACATCTTCTATGTCTTCCTATACTGCTTTCAATTTCTGCTTTTACTCTGTGCTTCTTACTATACATCTCCTTTCTCTACCTTATAGACATCTATAGGAGTAAAATACATATAGTATGCGTGCTCTCATTATCCTATATTAAAATAATGGGATATTTAGTATTAGGATTAATTGTTTTAATAACTCGCTTATTATACTGCTTTATCATACGTTTTACTTATAGACTTAACTCTCTGTTATTACTGCTTTTACATTCTGCTATTACTGCTTTATATATCATGTTCAATTTTGTTTTAAGTTTTGTGTATTATTTTTATATTTATGTTTTATTACTTTATTTAATTCCTTCTCTATTTTTATTTATTTTTATAAGTATTTATTTATCCCTAGTTTTAATAGTTTGTTATTAGGTAGAACGAGCATTGTAAAAAACAACTCTCAGAGTTTCGAGACTTATATAAACATTTTATTTTATATGATTGACAAGAAAATTTTATTAAATGTATAACGGCGCTTTGGTAGAATAGAGTTTTTAAGGGAACGTTAGAATCCGCCGTTTTTAATCAATTCTCACTCAGCTTCTACTTTACTAATCAAAGTACCTTCAGAATATTGAAAGTACCACATTTACTTTAGCGCTTTATATTATTTACAATAGTTTTAATTCACATCATATTTTAAAAACATTATGAATAAATGCAATGACTACTAATAATAGGAATTAGGGCTTGAAGCAGGTATAAGTACATAGTTTTTACACTAGTACTATATATTATTATAATATATATATATATATATTATATATATATACAACATTTTCAAATATGATTATAAATGATTAATTATACACTATATATATTTAACGTTACAAGATAAAATTAATGTTAGATAAAGTCGTTTTATTGGGCTCTCACTATTAATACGGCAATTACTAATTTATGTTGAGGTATGTGACGGATGTTTGTCTCTCGATCTTTCATTCTCTCTATAATCGCTTCTCTCTCCAACTTTTTTACCAGAGTTTTCTTTGTTTCAATAGATCCACTACTCCCTATACAGGTGAGTGATATTAATATATTAAAATACACTATATGATTTCTATATATTCACTCTTCATTCTCTTTAATATTCTATAAAGTTGATTTGAGTCTTAGTCTGTATTTCAATAGTAGTTGTAAGTAGATTATTGCTGTCAAGATAGACTTACATTAAAGTTAATGGGTGTTGTATATTAGTATCATTCAGTCAATAAAGAGATACTTATTACTACTTAAGGTTCTTTTATCAAATGTTTTTAAAGTGATATAAGGTCGTTATACAATAATGATGAAGGGTATCTGTACAGTAAGATCATACGCAGATAATAAGATCAATTGCTTTGTGTAATATCTAATAATTCCTTCTGATTAATAATGTTCGGGGGGGTTCTGACCCAAACCCACCATCACTTCCATTGCATGTCAGATCGCCGTTGTATATATAAGTATCGTAATAATAAGGCTACTATGCGTTAACAGAGCGCTAGGTACTCTATTCAGATTTAGTAATATGAAATATATATTTCCCATAATTAAATGATTACTGTTGAGATAGTAGTTAGTACTATATAGTACCATTTCCCATGTAAAGACATGTATTGCCTTCAAGTGCGAAAGGTGTGCATTATTATATAGGGTGCTTAATTATATCTATTTATACTCATAGGTAGTATTAGGTATACACTTATATTTATATATATAAAATATTATAATATATATATATTATATAAATATTTAATTCCTCTCTCTCTCTCTCTCTCTCTCTCTCTCTCTCTCTCTCTCTCTCTCTCTCTCCTCTCTCTCTCTCTCTCTCTCTCTCTCTCTCTCTCTCTCCCCCTTTCCTCTTCTCTCTCTCTCTTCTCTATCACTATCTTCTTTCTCTCTCCTCTTCTCCTCTCTCTCTTCTCTCTCTCTCTCTCTCCTCTCTCTCTCTCTCTCTCTCTCTCTCTCTCTCTCTCTGCTCTCTCGTCTCTCTCTCTCTCTCTCTCTCTCTCTCTCCTCTCTCCTCTCTTCTCTCTCCTCTCTCTCACTCTCTTCCTCTCTCTCTCTCTGCTCTCTCTCTCTCTCTCTTCCTCTATCTCTCTCATCTTCTTGGCGATCTCTGTTCTCTCTTCTCTTCTTCTCTCTCTCTCTTCCTTCTCTCTCTCTCTCTCTATCTCTCTTCTCTCTCTCTCATCTCTTCTCCTCTCTCTCTCTCTCCCTCTCTCTCTCTTCTCTCTCTCATCTCTCTCTTCTCTCCTTTCTCTCTCTCCTCTCTCTCTCCTCTCTCTCTCGCTGTCCTCCTCTTCTCTGTTCTCTTCTCATCTTCTCTCTCTCTCTCTCTCCTCTCTCTCTCTCTCTCTCTCTCTCCTCTCTCTCTCTCTCTCCCTTCTCTCTCTCTCTCCTCTCTCCTCTCTCTCTCTCTCTCTCTCTTCTCCTCAGTTCTCATTCTCTCTCTCTCTCATCTCTCTTCTCTCTTCTCTCTCTCTCTCTCTCTCTCTCTCCTCCTTCTTCTATATTATATATATATATATATATATATATATATATATTATATATATATATATATATATATATATATATATATATATAATATATACAAAGTGGGCATTAACCTCGCGTTAAAGCGTTTTCCGTTAATTTAACCTCGTTAATTTTTTTCGTTAACTTTTAACGCTTTCCGTTAATTTCGAAAAGTTTTAAGATAACGCAGAACAATCTATTCTTTAAAACTGATAGTTTCATAGTGAGTAATTTTGCCTACCACATGTTCAGGGAATCTCGTTGCTTAACATTCGCCGATTATCCCTTTGGTGTTCCTTTTATATTGGTATTCGACGCTTCTTTATAAATAAAGGGTCTTTGCCTTGTGCTTTTTTATCCAGCGACCTGTTAAATTGATTTATTCATTTAAAGTAGTTGACGAGTGTGTGAATATATGATTAACAACCCCTTTTCCTCAACTACCTTAGCAGCATCCAAACATTAAGTAGTCTTTGAAACAGCTCTAGTCGCCTTACATCAATCTGCAGCTCTTACAAGAATCGTTGCTAGGTATTTTTTAATCTTCTTAACTCTATTTACCGAGAAAATTTAACGGGCTTTGTTCATTTGAGTCAATGCCTCCGCTTTCTAAGTCTTACCAAGTCATGGTGCATGTGAAAATGAAAGCTGTTTTTTGAAGAGATGTATCCTTATTGTCACTGTCGTCCTGTAATTCTCATTCTGCTTATTTATTATTTGGTTGATTTGTGTTTCGTCACTGAAAGATATGATAGAGAGCGTATTCAATCTTTGACTGTAAACCAACATGCTTTGAGATGGGATTGCGTGGACATTGGTCTGTGAACTATTTAAATAGAATATCATGTTACTATGAAGTCGATCTCTTTAACTGGTATACATTAGCATGTGCATTGTCAGATTTACCTAGTGCGATTCTTGTGTCTTATAATGATTCAAAACCTTGACGACGACTTATCCAGAATTTGATTCTGTCATATATTGGTCATTCCCTAGGAAGATCTGTACCATCAAGTTTATGATAATTATAAGTTTTAAAAACAATATCATAGGAAAACACATCATAAGCGTTGTTATTAAGCGTGGTATTTAAGTAACAAGAAAATACAGTAAATACATGCAGGCTTAATTTTGACCTTCTTCGGATGGAACTCTATGTAATTAGAGTGTCTTGATTTGACCAGGATTCTAGGATAGCATTGTTGGACTCGCATTAACGCTATTATGTGTAAGGTTCATGGAGATCACGTTAGAATCCATCAACCTGCTCTTAAAATAAATCATTAGTTATACGACGATTGAAATGATCATCCTTTAGGCTGTGCGAGCTCTGGGTGTTACGTTGAAGACCACTGTTGACACTGAAATAATATCTAGCACAAGATGCGTTTTTAAAATGCTTTATTTACTCGTTTGGAGTTAAATACAAAAGCTGTGTATAATAATTCTAAATCAATTTTACTTTCTTCGCTGTGTTTATCAGAGTTCCTTTTTTTTAATGAAAATTTTCATATCTTGATCGCCTCGAATATCTTACCTGTACACAATTATTTCCGTCATACAGCACGTTAAGAATAAAATCCAAGGTCAATTCATCTTGTATAAATTGGCTGATGCGTCTTTAAGTGATAGGAGGTATTGTCCTGCATGTCATTATTATTTGATGTATATATATAGCTTATTTTACCACATGATCAAATTTACTAGTTTCGCTCTGATGTAACCCATTTCGTTATAGGGGATACATTCAGGACCGAATAATCCAATTCCTCCGGTCTTGACTTTCAACATTTGCAGTCATAGAAATATACGAGAGTACATATCCGGAAGGCCAACGGCTCGCTATGTTCAATTTGTTCTCCTCTTCGTTGCCTACGGTAGTATTTATACCGTCTGTGTCTTGTTATCTATTCTTTAGCAGCGGCTGTGCGCGTATGCTCTCACATAGGCCACCTCGAATCAATATATCTGTGGACATAGAAACATCCGCTATTGTGCCGATTAATTTGTCCGGAGACCGGGGTTGGTGTGTTTGTAAGGCAGATTATTAATCATTTTATCGCCATATGACCTGGTTTCTGTCCGTTTTCCCTGGTACACTCTAGAACTAACTAATGCACACTCTGACCTCAAATACAACGATTCTGGAGCACGTATCAAGTCGTGAAAAGGATTTCCTTTATCAATCCTCTTAAATCAGTCTCACGACGGCATATCGTATGTTCTAAGCAGTAATAATTTATTGGAGAACAATTGGGAATGTTAGTGATCGCTTTCCTCTCTTTGGGAAAACTAATACTATCATCTTCGAATAGGTGCTGGTATTCACTAGATACAATAAAATGGATTTTATACTTTATGTCTAACCTAATAAAGCCATACTGATGTTTGTGCAATTTCTCCGGATGCTGGGTATACAACGTATTCTTAGTGTAGAAAGTAAGCCTCCAGATCTGCTCAATTCTTTTGTTTCATTGCTGATGGAGTCATGGGTTATACATTCCGCAAGATAGTATGCTAGGCGACCCCATGTTTTACAACGAAGTAAGGGGATATTGTTCATGAATGTATCTTATCAAATCTCCGTCAGGTATAAATGATTATGACGTGACAGAGTGTCGTGATCGTTTTCGAGCGGAAAGATACGAGTGCGGATGATGTAGGTTTAACATATTGCTGACTAGTAATATAGAAACGTTAAGTACATATACTTACTCTTAATCTTCATAGGTCATGTGGGTGAAATCGCATTTCAGTTTGTATAACAAGTTTCACACGCCTTTAATTCTGTGTCTAATCAAGCATCATAATCAAAGTAACGTTTAAATGACTAAATGCAGGAAACCGATTTAAAATAGAGATGCGCGTTTTGCAAGGAACATAACTCATTCAAGGTGAAGTATTCTTATTGTAGCAAAGTAGTGAGTCCGGACTACTATTATTGGCAATTGGTGTTTCTTTTCGAACGAGGTAACTTTCTCGCTGAATATATGTTTCAACACATTCCACTTTGCAGGTACACATGTAGATTGCGAAGAATACTGCATTGTGTAGCGGTCTTATATGATACGTCATCTAAATCATATTTCACATAAACTATCACTTGATGCTCTCTTTCAGTTGTATAGCGTTCATAGCAGCATTGTAACTAATAAGGAGATCGTATCTGTGGGATTCGTTAGTGCAAGGCAGTTGCAGAAGGCATGAGTTAAATCTATAAAGGGTGATTAGTCAACTAGATTATAATGGAATGAAAGTTGATGATATCTAACTGTCATAAGTTGCGTGTATATAAAGTCTTTAACTTGGCGGATTCTCCCGGTTTTCAACAGTATATGTTATTTTTCAATTACATCTCCGTAAGCTCTATTTTTTCAATTTTTATGTCATGAGTTACAAGGATTGAACTTACTCCTTTTGTATGTCTGCTTATAAAATCCGCCATATATTATTTTTCACCATTTAATCTTCCAGGTAATATAATTTTAAACTATCACGGCTGAATGGTTGGATATTGTGATTTAAAAACTTCCGTAGTCCACACTGGATATATATTATATATATGATAGAGAAACTCTTAATATAGATATTATATATTCACTAGAGAGGTTCTATTTTATTTTGTTTATCTTTTTCATCCTATGTGCATAGTTAGTTTTTGACATTAAGGATTGACTTTATAGTTATGGTAGACCTGTTTATAAGAATAGCGCGATCGTCCAGTATATCATATATGATAAAGTCTTCTTTTAGTTAAATATTATGATGCGTTCTTAATTGTGGTTGGACTCTTTCAATATTGCGTTTGTTTAACGGTGGAAAGTATTTAATAGCTGATACATTACAGAGCATCTCCTGAACTCTCGCCCTGAATTCCATTTCTGATCTGTCAAAATGATTTAGGTGTTCTCCGCTCGTCCTCTATAATTTAAAGTACAGCATCGGCCACTGTAGCTGATCTTTTATCTTTTATTGGCGTCAACCACGCCATTAAGAGTATACGTCAATTGTAAAAGTATATATTGAAAACTTCATGTATAGAGCTGTATTTAAATCATTTCCGATAAATTAACGCATATGCTATCGAGTGCGGAGATTGGTTTTCCGTGTAGGCGAAATTTTTTTCTTAAGGTTTAAATGTAGAGTAATGCTCTTCACTCCAAATATGCTTTTAATCTTTTTTCTAATATTAGGTCTTAAAGCAACTATTGAAACCCAAAACTGTTTCGCTTCCCCTCCTAAATGAAGTAATACTTATCAACTACTCTTTGCCTCATGTTTTATGAACACGTGTAGCGTAATATATATATATATATATATTTTATATTAATATAATATATATTATATATATTAATATATATATATATATATATTATAATTAATATATATATAATTATAATATATATATATATACTATATTTGTCACAAAATTGGATATCAAACTTGGGAAAAAGAAGAGAAAAATTTAAATAATTTATTTATCACCAAACTTAACACTAAATATATATGTATAATAATTACGATTTAATCCAACTGTGCCTATTATAAGGTGTGTTCGTCCTCTGGTAAAACGTTTAAATTTATCTGAAGCGTAGAAGTGGCCTGAGGGTATTGAATCGGCTTGGTGTATGGGGCTATTTCCAATCTGCTATCGTGTTGTATTTAAGTTAAACTCTGGGAAAATTATAGTCTGAAGTTCTTTCCTTGATATATTCATTCCTTTTACGGGTCTTTCCTTCAGTTCGTGAGGATAGCTATAAATCACAATATTTGATCTTTCATATTTCATATCAATTAGATCTCCCTGCTTATTCAAAGTTAATTGGTCTTTGTAAAATATTAAATAAAGTATTCTGTTTACGCCACTTATTAGGTAGCTCTCTCTAAGGATATTTTTTAAATTTATCTTCATTTTTCACTTCAGTTTACTTCAATTAGGTATATTCTACATCATCGTTACGGGATACTAGGGACGGATGTAAGGTGCAGTCTTTAAGATTATCAATTTTTGTATGGCGATATATAAGATGCTTTTCTCATGGATGTTAATGTATTTAATATCTTGTACACTTCTTTCTCATATATGGTTATCTGTTCACTTTAGGATCATATAAGCTTGGAGGTAGAGGCTGCTGGAAGATAATGTGTCGTTACATATAGGATTTGGTGTGCATCTGTTGCTGTTGATGTGAAGAGGTTGTATGTCAATGCTTGCGGCTGTAATATCTGCGTGTTAATTGGGGTTGTTGGATTGTGAAACTGCGATTGGTGGATTTGCGCGTTGCGGCATAACTGGCATATTGGAGTTGCGAGTGAGAATTTAGAACTGATTTTTCTGTACCGAATGGTATATTTACTGTATTTTTCTCATACTCATTATATTGAAGTAAAGAACCTTCTCATTTGGGATAACCACTAGTTTATAGGGGAGCTATATAGGAGAGAGGTAATGGGGAAACTCCTCTCTCTCTGTAGTAATTTCTTTTTATTTTTCAAATTTTTAATGTTGAGAGAGAGTTTTTTAAATGATGTTTCCTATAGCGAGTAGCTTTACCTTCTGAGTCTGTTTAAAGAACTTCTTTTATCAGTTTTCCACTTCAAATACACACTGGATGAATTTTCATCCTCACTAATTAGTTTACGTTTTCAGATGGTTTCAATTTTTTAATTTTTTTATAAGAGGTAAAATACTTGCATCGAGCACTCATTATTCGGTATGTAACAGTTTTATCTCGTAGGGAGAATGTTGGTGACGGGAGGACGGGTCTGTGTGAATGCTGGTGTGAGGTTCACACATGAATAAGGTGGGGTCGAAGTAAGTGGTGGTTTTTGTTGAAGTCTTTTCGCTGAGTAGGGAACATTTGTGTGGCAACAAAATTAACTTGACTCATGTCTCTTTCTGTCAACACAGTAAATATGTATATGTATACATGTGAGTTCCTTGGCTCTTTGATGAAATATTAACGTTTTGAAAAACACAGAGATATTTAGATAGTGAGAATAAACGCTCTGCTATTTCCAAATTCAATTGTGCATTAAATCATCTAATAAATAAGTTTTTGTGGCCTTGTATATTGTCCAGCGATCTAATATGCCTTCATGAAATTGAATGACATCTTTATATTTGACATTTTTCCTGGTAAACATTATTACACCATTTATTTTTTAGCAGGGTTTGTTCAAAAATTCATATTCGCTTAAAAATATTTAATAAGACAGGTTTACAGCAACCTGTTGGTCATGTACAGACATGTAGCCGGACTTCGGACGTAAATTTTTCCACATCCATACTCTAAGGTAGATAATGAATAATGAGTTTATTGAAAGTGTTCAAATTGTAAATTTATGTTTTTAATAAATTTCGTTGCAATTTTATTAAAATAAAAATGTTTATATAACGGAACTCTGTGTGTTTTTATTCTTACAATTAAAATTAAAATAAAAAGTATTAAAAAAATAAAAATAAATATAAAGTATAAACAAAATATAAAGAAAAGTAATGTTAATAAATATATGATTAAAGCAGTAAAGCAGAGAGTTAAGCAGTAAAGCAGAGAGTTAAAGCTAGCGTGAGTTAAAGCAGTAAAGAGTAAAACAAAAGCATACTAATCCCTAGGTGTTAGGTAACCCTTATTGTTTTTACTGCTTTACTGCTTAAAGGTATGTAATGTAGTGAGTTAAAGCAGTAAAGCAGAAAGTTTAAACAGTAAGCAGAAAGTTAAAGCAGTAAAGAGAAAGTTAAAGCAGTAAGCAGAAAGTTAAAGCAGTAAACATGAGTTAAAGCGTAATAGCAGAAAGTTAAAGCAGTAAGCAGAAAGTTAAAGCGAAAGCAGAAAGTTAAAGCGAGTAAAAAGTTAATAGTAAACTGAGTTAAAGAGTAAGCAGAAAGTTAAATGCAGTAAGCAGTAAACACACGGCATACTTAGCCTCTTGCACTCATTTGGCCTTCATTGGCACTCCTTGGCTCATTGGCACTCATTGGCACTCATTGGCATCCTTGGACTCACCTGGCATCATGATAATCTAATCGAGAACCTAATAGAACATCCTAGGTACTTCTTACGGTGATTGGGAACCTCAAAGCCATCAAGTTAGCGTGTGTCAAAATTGACCCATGGTATAAGCAGGTAAGACGTAAATATCCATGGTCAACAAGGTAAAGACGTCAAAAATAGGGCTAAGCCCTTAAAGGAAGCCAAAAATTACGTCAAATTTGACCCACGGTATATGGCAAGGTAAAAGCCGAAATAATGGTCAAACAAGGTAAAGAAATCAAAATAGGGCTAAGCCCTAAGGAAGATAAATTACAGTGGGTGCAAAATTGCCCTGGAATACAAGGGTTTTGGGTCGAAACTTTCGTGGGCAAATTTGAACGTCATGAAGACCAAAGGGTAGCAAATAATTGTCACAATTGACCCATGGTATCTGGCAGGGAGAGTGGTCAACAAGTAGACATCGAAAAAATGGGCTGCCCAAGGAAGTCAGAAAAATTTACAGTGGGCAAAAAATGGCAGGGTCGAAAAAAAATAGGGGGCGTAAAATAGGGGGGGTAATACTCAATGGTTGCTGACGCACGTTTGGCGCACCTTTCTTCGAAGGTGCTAAAATTAGGTTGCAAAAATTAGGGTTGCAAAAATGAGGGTTGCCCAAATTAGGGGCGCAAAATTAGTTCTC
>JABUQX010093360.1:0-24793 GCA_015478945.1 Trachelipus rathkii | reverse complement strand
TGGATATGGATTGTGCTCCTTCTAGAGCTCGCGCCTATATATATAGTATATAATATATATATATATATATATAATATATATATATTATATATATATAATATATATATATATATATATATATATATATATATATATATATATATATTATATATATATAATATATATATATATATATATATATTATATATATATATATATATATATATATATATATATATATATATATATTATAAACAAATTTTTTTTTTTATAAAATTTAAGAAAATATATATTTTGTTTTTGTATCAATGGGAATGTTTGTTTTAAATTCTTTAAAATGATAAAATTAAAATGTTATATTACTAACCCTAAAGTTTGTTTGTTTCCGATGGATTTTCATTTAAGTTATTGCATTGAGAATCGAGAAGCTTACGTTTTTCAAAGAATGGTTTTTTTATTCATTAGTTTATTTTATTTTATTTAGTTTAGTTTATTTTATTCAATGTTTTTTTATTCATTTTAATGTTTTTTTTATTTAATGTTTTTTTTTTTTATTTAATGGTTCATTTTATTAATCCGATACATATACTATCCCACTATTTTTAAAATGTCCACTTTTTGAAGGCATAAATGCATGTTTTTTGGATGCCTTATAGATAACTAAAACATGTAAAGGAAAGATTAATTGGTTGTCTGATAGGTATAGTTTTGAAACATTGTCTGGATACGAGATTTATATTATAGACATCCAAGGGATATATATTTCCATTTTATTTATCCGATTGATATCCATTATTTGTATGTAAAGTGTCAGCTTTTTGGATGCAAAATGTATTTTTTGAATGCCTAATAGATAATAAACCATTCATCTAAAGGATAGATAAATCGGATGTCTGATAGGTACAGTTTCGAAGCAGCGTCAGAATACCGGATTTTAAATATAGACGTCAAATTGATATCCATTTTATTCCTTGCAATTGTCCTATTCATTGCAAAATGTCCAATTTCTTTAATGCCTAATGGATACTCAGGATATTCATCTATCCCTTAAAGCTTAAATGAGTGTTTTGGACTTTTGGGTAACTTTTAAGCATCCAAAAAGCGGACATTTTACAAATAATTAGACAATTAGAAGGAATAAAATGGATATCTCTTGGACATCAAAAATATTTAAATCCGGTATCCCGACGATGTTTCAAAACGATACCTATCGGACAACCAATTTATCTATCCATTGGATGTATGTTTTGGTTGTCCAATGTGCATCCAAAAAGGATACTTTATGCATCCAAAAAGCGGACATTTGACAAACAATAGGTATATAAATTGGACAAATAAATGGATATCCCTTGGATGTGCATAATATTTTACCTCCGGTATCCCCAACGATGTTTCAAAGATACTATCGGGCAGCCTATTTATCTATCCATTGGATGTATGTTTTGGTTGTCCATTAGGCATCCAAAAAACATAATTTATGCATCCAAAAAGAAGACATTTGACAAACAAAATGTATATAAATTGGACAATTTAATGGATATCCCCTTGGATGTCCATAATATTTTACCTCCGGTATCCGACGATGCTTTAAGAACGATACCTATCTGACAACCAATTATCTATCCATTGGATGTATGTTTTGGTGTCCATTAGGATCCAAAAAAACATACTTTATGCATCCAAAAAGCCAAAAAGCGGACATTTTGACAAACAAAAGATATATAAATTGGACAAATTGATGAATATCCCTTGGATGTCCATAATAATTTCAATCCGGTATCCCTACGATGTTAAAAAACAATGCCTATTGGACAACTTTATTTATCTATCCAATGGATGAATGTTTTTGGTTGTCCATTAGGCAACCAAAAAGTATACTATATGCATCCAAAAAGCGGACATTTGACAAACAAAAGGTTTTATAATGCTCGTACAAATGGATGGATACCCCTTGACACTTTTCTTACATCCAAGAATTGGCAACGTTTGGATTATCCAGATGATAAAACTTTGTGCTGTTAGGTATATATAGCTATAGTGATCATATATATATATATATATATATATATATATATATATATATTATTATATAATATATATATATAATATATATATATACTATATATATATATATATATATATATATATTATATATCGGAATCATTTTTAAGAAATCGTTTCTGAACATAAAATAACGTTCTCAAACGATTGCATTCAATGCAACCTCACATTCCTTCGCTATTTGTAATTTCCCCACTTTTCAATTCTTAGCTCTTTTTTTGGTAAGGAATTCGGGTTTCAATTCAATGACTACATTGAAATGAGTTAACAAGCGCTTGCTTCCTGCAACAGCGCCCAAAGCTTAACGGCGTTGTTCCTGGAGAGCATAGGAGTGAACGGTTGACTTGCTAGTGAATGCGAAAGTAAATTGAGAGAAAGAGCGTATGTTTGTGTATAACCAGGAAACCAAATTAACTGAAAGTCTTCCTTTAAACCAGTGCATAATGCTAACACCCATATATATATATATATATATATATATATATATATATATATATATATATATATATATACATATATTATATATATATATATATATATATATATATATATATATTTATATTATATTTTTATATACATATATTGTTTTTTATATAATATATAGTATATATATATATTATATATATATAAATATACATATATATATAATACATTATTAATATATATATATATAATATATATATTATTATATATATATATATATATATATATATATATATATATATATATTATTCCTATAATATTTTATGCACACAAATTGTGTTGTATAAAATATATTATTCTTATATTACCTTACAGGCAATAATCCGATACGTTTTGATGTACCCAAACAGCTCATTATTTTAGCGAGCTTGTAATATGTATTAGTGAAGGTAAATTTCCTTTTATTTATATTAGACTATTTATGTAATATTCGATAATCTTCCAGTGGTTGTCTAAGTTTCAAAGCTTAATTAATGTGACTATTATTAATTACCATTTAATGAATTTTTATTGTATGTTAAAATTTCGTATTAGGAATTTCCATAAGAATATTCCAATTATTATATTGTACTATATTTTTAAGGTAATGAGTAATGAAATTAAAATTTATTAATAGACTTCATTAAATATATTATTTTTATTTATAATAACTCATTGAGAATGCTCTCGCTCATGAACAAAATCTGTCCTTGCATTTTAGGTTGATTTTTACATGGCTTTATTTTATCAATGATGTCCGAAACTGAAAGATGTTTCACTGAAATAAAGAATAAGTAGTTTCCAGGATCTTATTCTACACCCTTCTAAAAGTGGTAATTGAGAGGGAAATTACCACAGCTGTCTACCTTGCAACAGGATATATCCGAACGAAGGAACTTCGAATAGCAGCCAGAAGCGCAACAGTAAGAGCCAGCCATTGTAAAGATAAACAACCTTCACTCAGAAGACATTCCTTTGAGAAGGAAGATAAAGTAAGGAATTTGTTCAAAACCAATGTTTTCTACAAATTCTAAATATTACGGAAAATATTTCCGATACAAGTTAAAAATAAAGAGAAATAAAATTAAAATAAATTTAAAATACTTATTTTAAATAAAGGTGTACCCCGAAGCAATAGTGCGAAGAACCATTCATTATTATTATCATTGTCAAATGACACAGTTAAGAAGAAAAATGATAGTATGTCATTCAGTATCAAGGACAGTGTTGTCATGCAAATTTTCATATATGATTTAAAAAATATTTTTTTAATTTTAAGACATTTCCTTTTGATAAAGATGGTACCATCACATTTTCTTATTATGTGTCATAGTATTAAGTAAAAATTGCATTTTGCAGGTGTGCATAAAGCGACGACAGAGTAATTCGTGCATATTTGATACAAAACGTTTTTTTATGGGGAATTATAAAGAGGGGAATTAAAGAAAAAGTAGAAGAAGACAATTTCCTACCTATTTATTTACCCTCTTCAACAATTCTTCTTTTAACGTTTCACAAACTTTTTATTAACTTAACTATAAAAATACCGAAATTATATGATATATATATACTATATATATATATACTATATATATAATATATAATATATATATATCGTTCGCACAATAATCCTTCTACTTGAATTTATCCAGTAATATTGTTATATATATTCTGATACTACTAGTTCGTACATATTATATACACAGTCTAATATATTCATATCCATACTTCCCTCCATTCCTCATAGACTATATAATATTGACTTGAATAAAGACCTTTGTGGGAAGATAAAGATAATTGCCTCCTCTGGGGTCGAAACCAACGCATTTGCGACTGAGAATGACATTATACGGACGCTCTACTCCGCCTGAGACCATCTCTCTAACCCCAAAAAAGTTAGATTCAGGAACAACTTGTCAAATCGACCGAGCCCCTTCCAAGGGCGATACTCAACAGGTTTCTCCAGCCCTGTTCTCCGGCTCGGTTCTGTAAGATTTAATTAATGTAACATACTGCACATAGACCTGCAGCCTTAGACACTTCGCCACTCACGTAAATAAAGGAACGTATTGTGGGGAAGAGTAATAGAAAATTGCCTCTCTCCTGGTGGCGCTCACGCAACCAACGCGCATGCCTGTGCGTTATGAGTAACGGAACGATTCACTCCGGGGAATCTGCTCGACTTGCCGAGGCCATCTCCTGCACGTTACACCAAACAAGCAAGTCTTAGATTTTCGTGGATAGCGAACAAGCTCTTCACAAGCAACGACCGGAGTGCCCCTTCACAAGGCGATACTCATGACAGGTTTTCACCCTGTTCTTCCCTCGTACTGTAAGATTTAATAAATGTAAATACTGCAATAGACCGCCAGCTTAAATTGCGATTGAGGTAAATTTAAAGGCAATATTGAGTGGAGCAAGATAAAAGAAAACTTGCCGCTCCTCTGCGGTCCGAACCCAACGCATGTTGCGACTGGAGAACGACATACTCGGACGCTCTACTGCCTGAGCCATCCTCTAACCCAAAAAAAAGTTTAGATTTCAGGAACAACTTTGCAACGACCGAGCCCCTTCAAGCGATCTCAACACGTTTTTCACCCTTGTCTTACCCTCGTTTCTGTAGATTTAATCAAATGTAAATACTTGGCAAATAGACCGCAGCTTTAAATATTGCCATAGTAAATAAAGAACTATTGTGGGGAAGATACAGCAAACATTGCCTCCTCTGGGGGCGACACCTATACGCATGGTTTGCGACTGCAGAAACGACATTACTCGGACGCGTCTACTGCCTGAGCCATCCTCTAACCCAAAAAAGTTCAATTCAGCGAACAACTCTCAAACGGTTGGACCTTAGGCCACCTTCAGGCTATATTCCAACAGTTTTTCACCCTGTTCTTCCCTCTGTTCAGTAAGACTTTAATAAATGCTAATACTGCACATAAGCGACCGGCAGCCTTCGAGCCAGAGATTTGAAGTAGCTAAATACAAATACTATTGTGGGAAGATAAAGAAATTGCCTCCTCTGGGGTCGAACCACATCGCGTGCATGGTTGCGACTGCAGAACTTTGACAGTACGTTCGGCGGACGCTTCTACTGCCTGAGCTCCATCCTAATCTAAACACAAAAAAGTTAGAATTCCAGGAAACAACTTTCAAATCGACGAGGCCCCTTCAAGGCGATATCAACAGGTTTTCAACCCTGTGCTTCCTTCGTTCTGTAAGACTGTAAGCATTCCAGTGATAACAATACTCGCAACGTAGACCCGCACCGCATCGCTAAATTTGCATCACCGAGAGTTAAATAAAGAAACTATACTTGGCTGAAAGATCACTAGAGATGAAAATCTTGCCTCTCGTCTGGAGTGAGACCCAACGCATGTATGCGACTTGAAGATACGACACGTACTCGGGGCAACCGCCTCTCATCTTCTGCCGACTGCTGCAGCCATGCTCCTATCGTAACCAAAAAAGTTAGAGTCACGCGAACAACTTTCAGAACGACCGAGAGCCCCTTCAAGGCGCGATATCAACAGGGTGTCGTCACCCCTGTTGGTCTTCCCTCCGTTCTGTAACGACTCTTTAATAACACCGTGTAAATACCCTGCCCAATGAGACCGCCAGCTTCAAATTTGCATAGGCTGAAATAACAGAACTATTGTGCGCGGAACGATAAGTATGATGAATTGCCTTCCTCTGGCGTCGAACCAACGCATGTTCGACTGAGAACCCGCACACGTGACGTCGACGGCTCTACTCCTGCAGCCATCTCTAACCCAAAAAAAGTTAGATTTCAGGAACAACTTGTCCAGAACGACGAGGCCCCTTCGAATGGCGGATATCAGCGACAGGTTTTCACCCTGTTTCCTTCCCCTCTTCGTAAAGATCTTAATAATGTATATATACTGCAATGCAGGACCGCAGCTTAAAATTTGGCCCATACGTAAGATAAAGACAATCTAGCTTATTAGTGGGACAGATAAAGACACAATCTTGCGCTCTCTGGGGTTCGAACAACGCATGTGCGGACGTGAGAACGACATACTCGGACGCCCTACCGACTGAGCCATCTTCTAACCCAAAAAAGTTAGAATCAGGAACAACTAAGTTTCAAACGACCGAGGCCCCTTCAAGGCGATATCAACAGTCTTTCACCCTGTTCTTCCCATCGTTCCTGTAAGACTCTTAATAAATGTAAAACCTGCAATTAGACCGCAGCTTAAATTTGCATAGTAAATAAAGGACACTAGATTGCTTGGGAATAAAGAAGAGACATTGGCCTAGCCCATGCTGCGGGTCGACACCCAACGGCACCTAAGTGATCGCGGACTGACACGGACATTACCTCCGGAGCCCGCTCCTACCTCGCCGCCTGAGCCATCTCCTACTTAACACGCAAAATAAGTATAGTACTCCGAGTGTGAACAACAACTTTTCAAACTAACCGTGAGCCGTGAGGCCCCTTCAAAGCGATGCTATCAACCAGGTTATTTCTCGACCTGTTATCCCGTCCCTCACAGTTCTGGTGAAGATTTAACGTAAGATGCTAATCTCACCTCGCTACATAGAGCCGCAGCTTTTAAAACTTCTCGCATAGTAAAAATAAAGGAGACTCATGGTGTGGGGAAGCATTAAAGTGAAAATTGGCCTTTCTCTCTTGGGGTCGAACCAACGCATGTTGACGACTGAGAACGACCGATTAACGTCGGACGCTCTAGCTGCCTGAGCCACTCGCTCGTAACCGCAAGCAAAAGTTAGATCGACGGGAACAACGTTCAAACGACCGAGGCCCCGTTGCTAAGGCGATGATGGCAACAGGGTGTTCGACGGCGTGGTGTGCCTCCCTCTTCTGGGGTAAAGAGCTGTTAATCCAATGTAAATACTGCCAAGTAGACCGCAGCGTAAATTGTCATAGTTAACGAGGGGAATTAACGATGGAAGAACAGGGTGGAAACAACCTGTTGATCATCCCCTTGAAAAGGGGCCCTGGTCAGTTTGAAAGTTGTCGCGCTGAAATCTACACTAGTTTTGTGGGCGTTAGAGGATGTTCTCAGGCAGTTAGAGTCGTGTCCGAGCTATGTCTTTCTCTGAGTCGCAACATGCGGTTGGTTTCTACCCCAGAGGCAGGCAATTTTTCTTTATCTTCCCACAATAGTTTTTTATTTACTATGAAAATTTAAGCTGCGGTCTATTGCAGTATTTACATTCATTAAATCTTACAGACCGAACGACGCGAACGAACAGGGTGAAAACCTGTTGATATCGCCTTGAAGGGGCACGTCGGTCGTTTGAAAGCTGTTCTCGAATCTAACTTTTTTGGGTAAGAGGATGGCTCAGCAGTAAGCGTCCGCAGTCATGTCTTGCTCCAGTCGCAACATGCGATTGGTTCGACCCCAGAGGAAGCAATTTTCTTTATCTTCCCACAATCAGCTTGCTGTTATTTACTATGCAAATTTAACGCTAGCGTTCTATTGCCAGTATTATACATTTATTAAATCTTACAGTACGAGGGAAGAACAGGGTGAAAACCTGTTGATAGCGCTTGAAGGGGCCTCGGTCGTTTGAAAGTTGTTCTCTTTGAATCTAATTTTTGGGTTTAGAGGAGATATGGGTCAGGCAGGTAGAGCGTCGAGTGATGTCACGTTCTCAGTTCGCAACATGCGTTTGGTTTCGACCCCCAGAGGAGGCAATTTTCTTTATCTTCCCACAATTACGTTTCTATATTTACTACTGCAAATTTAAGCTGCGGCTACTATTGCCCAGTATGTTACACTTTATAATCTACAGAACCTAAAGTGGGCGTCTACACGACCACAGCGGCTGAAACACACCTGCCTTCAGATATCGCACCTCGACCCTTTGTAAGGCTGCTTTTTCGACGGATCCTTGTCAATCGCACGTTACCACTACCTCAAGGAGCACCTGTCCCTCATAATCGTCTTCCTCTCAATGCCAGCAAAATCCACGTTATCATGCGCACCTATGTCTCATTCCGCCAGATCAGGTCTTTCATGTTGAAAGGTTCCGTTCTCCTGAAATCTACTTTTTTGGCGGGTTAGAGGATGCTCAGCAGTTAGAGCGTGCCGAGTATTTCGTTCTCAGTTCGACAACATGCGTTGCTTCGACCCCAGAGGAGGCCAATTTTTCTTTATCTTCCCACAAATAGTTTCTTTATTTACTATGACAAATTTCTACAGCTGCGGTCTATATGCTCAGTATTTACATTTATTCAAATCCCTTACGGAACGCAGGAGAAGAAACAAGGGTGAAAAACCTGTTTGATATCGCCTTGAAGGGGCCTCGGTCGTTGAAAGTTGTTCCTGAATCTAACTTTTTTGGGTTAGAGGATGCTCAGGCAGTTTAGAGCGTCCGAGCTATTGATCGTTCTATCGCAACACATGCGTTGGTTCACCCCCAAACCGAGGAGTGGCAATCTGTTCTTCTAATCTCCTCGACATATAGGTTCTGTTATTATACTATGCAAAGTTAAAGCTGCGGTCCATCCTATTGCTCTGTCAGTATTTACATTTATTAAATCTACGTCCAGAGAAACGAGTTGGTGGTATCAAGAACAGTGGGTCGCAAAAACCTGTCTAATATCGGCCTTGAAAGGCTGCCTCGGGCGTCTTTGAAAGTTGTTCCTGAATCTAACTTTTTGGGTTATGAGGACTGGCTCAGCCAGTAGAGCGTTCATGAGTGATGTCCCATTCTCAGTTCCTCGCAACATGCGCTTGTTTCGACCCCAGAGGGAGGCAATTTCTTATATCTGTACCCACAATGAGTCTTTATTTACTACTGCAAATAAAAAAGGGCTCGCGGGGGTTTGTTTTTTCTATGGTGCAATATTTACATTTATTAAAATCTTAACAAGACGAGGCGGCCTAAGAACAGGTGTGAATGAAAACTGTGATATCGCCTTGAAGGCGGCCCTTCAGGCTTCGTATTGAAAGTTGTTCCGAATTCTACTTTTTGGTTAGAGTGGATGGTCTCAGGCCATGATAGAGCGTCCGAGTATGTCGCTATCTTCCAGTCGCAACAGTTGCAGTTTGGTTCGACCCCAAACGAGAGGGGCAGTTTCTTTATCTTTCCCACAATAGTTCTTTATTTTTACTATGCAAAATTTATAAGCTGCAGGTCTATTGCCCAGTATTCTACATTTTATTAAATCTTAAGAACGAGGGTAAGAACAGGGTGAATAAAACCTGTGATATCGCCTTGAAAGCGGGCCTCAGTGTCGTTTATTGAAAGTTTGTTCACGCTGAAGTGCTAACTTTTTTGGGGTTTAGAGGATGGGCTCAGGCAGTAGAGCGTTCCCGATATGTCAGTTCTCAGTCGCAACAATTAGCGTTGGTTCGACCCTCAGAGGGAGGCAATTTTCGATAATCTTCCCAAAATAGTTCTTTATTTACTACTATAAAATTTAAGCTGCGGTCTATGCAGTATTTACATTTATTAAAATCTTACAGAACGAGGAAGAACAGGCGTGAAAACCTGTCGATATCGCCTTGAAGGGCCTCTATGATATTAAGATTTACAGCTTCAGACCTTTCGCCATGCCCGCATTTGATACGCCGTAAAAATATTGCGCGTCCGGATACGTACGTATTTCTTGAAGACGTTGCCGGTGGGTGTCCTACAAAGCGTGAATCTAACTTTTTTGGGTGTAGAGCAGCATGGCTCAGCACGCATGCTAGAGGCGTGCCGAGTATTGTCGTTCTCATATCTGTGTGTAGTTGACGTCATAATCATGCGTGTTTGGTTCTCGACCCCGCAGCAGGAGGCATAGTGTTTCTTTTATGGTAGCATTACGGCTCCCACATACGTTGCTTTATTATTTACTATGCAAATGATTTAACACTGACTGTCAATGCTATCAACGTCTAATGTTTACTCATCTGCCGCAAAGTTATTTTCACTATTTATTAAATCTTACAGAACGAGGGTAGAACAGGGTGAAAACCGGTTGGGATATCGCCTTGAATAGAGACCACCCCTCGGATCCTGCGGATGATAACGCTCCAGAACTCACCGTCCCGCGCTAGAGTACCTCTACCGTGATGTTGAATCCCATTTGACATAATGCCACTCCGTGTGCCCCCAGGGTCGAATTCGACACGGTTATATTTCCTCGGCCCGCCATGATGCAGATCCGACGAGCTTGTGGATCAAATATACTATACTCCTCCTCTTGTATATCTAAATATTGACATCCATGGATCTCAGTTTTTGACATTAGTCTCGTTCTGACATCCTTCATTCTGAATCAACTTTTTGGTGGTTATACGAGGAACACTGGTCTCAGGCAGTTTAGTAAGTCTTCAGAGCCGTCGCAGTGCTATCGTAATGGTACCATACGTCGGTACTCTTCCCCATGTCACTATCTTACTCGATACATGCTGCCTCACCTTTTCAGACTCATAGCTCAACATGCTTAAGCATGCCTGCCGTTTATCAGGTAGTGGACTGGTTCGACCCCCCAGTCAGGAGTCAAAAAGGCTCGTGACCTCACCACCTACCATCGCAGTATCGTTCTTGTACACTATATAACTTCCTCTCATGTGTAGTACGTTAGTCAGTACGAGAGACAACTATTCGCTGTGCGAGCCCACTATGTCGCTCACTACCATTCGCTTCTGATCTCGAGGGGCATACAGATAGTTCTTTTATATTCTGCCCACTAAGAAACACTGACGTTACTTATATTTATCGTATGCAAGACAAATTTTAAACTCTGCGTGCTATTGCGAGTATTTACATCTTTATTTATATAATTACAGAACGAGGGAAGAACAGGGTGAAAACCCTGTTGATATCGCCGTTGATAGGGTCCTTCGGTCGTTGTTGTAAAAAAGTTGTGTATTCACTGAATCTAAACTTTTCTTGGGTAGAGCAGCTGCTCAGGCAGTTTTTGCTTTAGAAGCTCATTCGAGTGAATGTATATCGTCTCTCAGGTCGCATACATATCGTGGATTCCTACCTCGAGGGATATATTGTGGCCAATTTTTCTGTTTTTAGTTAGTGCCATACATAAAGTTATTAATATGATTACTATCGCTTTATGCAAAAGCTGCGATGAATATTTGAAGAAACCGCTACCATTCATTGGCAGCGGCGGTATTACATGCGCCGCAGGGCAGAAGAAACAGGGTGCTGCACAAAACCTCCGTTGATATCGCCTTTGAAGTGGCCTCGGTCGTTTGGAATCAGTTCGTCTCTGGCTTTGAATCTATACTTTTTACGGTTAGAGGGATGCTCGCATGGTCAGAGGCTTCTCTTAAGAGCGTGTAACATACCGAGTATGTTGATTTGATTCCTCTAGTCAGCTCAACTTGCGCGTTGTGGTTCGACCCCATACACTGGAAGTGACACTCGCGGTAACTACATTCTTTCTTTATTCTTTCCCACAATAGTTTCTAAATCCTTCTACTATCTATATTTAAGCGCTGCCTCGACGTTTTGGTCCTATTATGCCTTAGGGTATTTACCATTCATATAGCGCATACCGTACAGACCCGAACATAATTAACGTACACCTCAACCATAGTATGATGTTATCTATTTTATATACCTATAGTATCAGCAATTAACGTAATACTATGACATACAACCTGTTCACTCGACGACTATATATTATACGCTGAGCCTACGGTACAATGACTAACTCTTCTAAAACAGAGGCCCTCGTGCACACTACTTAATTATGATTACCTCTTAATTAACTATGCCTTATTATATAATTCTACATCACTCATAAGCTATATGTTAAGCTATACGTGCCCTTACGGCTATACTCTATAATATAATTCAGCTCACATTTATACTATATATATTCTATTTATTATTGTTCTGGTATAACGGGTATGCAATCAGAAAAAAAATAAGCAACTCATGGAGAAAGAGTAATAGTCCCCCAAATTCTGTAGCTCACTGAACACCTCAATCGAGATAGAGTGATGTGATAATATACGCAAGCGTGCCCAGCACAAACGTACGCTTGATCACGACGTATTGCATCATAACCTCATTCGTCACGTCTAATAGCACCTCGCCACATGGCAAGTCTCCCACAGGCCGCATTCCCACATATAACGTGTACCGCCCAATCAACAACCTATTATAGAGCCACATCTTCGCCTTACGTATCAATGAGCTCGCATTAATATCTACACAGGATACCTCTGCTTACAGACTGCAAAAATCGGACGCCAAGCGGACCGAAACGGCAGATCGATCAGTTGATCTCCAAGCACACCACACGCTCACATTAACACACGAAAACTCATTAAGAGAGTGATCAAGCGGAGAAGTCGTGGGCAAGTATAAGAAGAAAATTGCTGGCAGCCTTATAGCATTTCACGAGCAGACAAAATATGTTTTCCTTCTCTTTTTTATTACTGCCTACTTCTTTTTATGATCATTTTTCTCTGATAAAAACATTATCATGAAGTTTAAAATACGTAGGCAGACGTAACTTGATCCCACTTGTTAAGTAAAGACACAGTATACTCCTATAATTAATTACTAACGTTATTATAAGAACATAACGGATATTGATAGTATCATATGATTATTATATTATAAGACCCCCTATTATTAGTATCTACCCATATATGGAGAATATACCCATATTATTCTATAAGTCATCATTGAACATCTGTTGAGTATACGAGTTAATATATTAATATTATTCGGTGTGTTATACGATCGTTATTGAGTTTCTCACGGATTTAATAATATTGTTGTGTGTTTGCGAGGTTATGTGTTGTTTTGGATTGCTTATTATCTTGTTATAGCTCGACGTTTCCTCTACGTCGTGTATATTAGCATATCTGTTATAAGGTTGTGACATGAGGGTTCGAACAGTCGCATAACACAAATACCTGTGTGACACATCTTACCCCGACAGACCACACCATCCGCCCCTTTGATTAATAATATATTCTTCTTACTGATCACGCGCGGTGGAAGAATTAAGTGTATTATAATAATATCCGATATGCTTATTTAGACCGTACGGATGAATATCGAATTTACAGGAATATATACTACTATAGCTATATATATATAGTATGGTGTTAAAACTAGTCATAAATATACTAATATGTATATTATATTTTATATATAAATGATTTGTAAGCTATGATCTAACATCACCATAACTCGCCCCCTCTAGACGACATACCTTATGAGACAATCAGGTTCGAAGTCTAACCATATGAGTCCTGTCCGCATATCTTAGAACCCTATCCAGCTAGTACACATGTTACGTCGTGATATTATATGACTACCAGTCATCAATAACTACTTGTTAATTTCAAAGTAGATTATATTTATCACTTTAATTACTATTGTTTGATATATATATATATGATAGTATATACATCTTATTTCTCGATAGCTTGGTCATCCCTTTCATGAGGTCCTATATAGCTGCAGCAACACTGTTTCTACACGTATTGTAACCGCGCCCTAATATGATTTATTGTATAAGGATGTAGTGATTCATTATCTGAATCTACTACTCTACTGTCTCCACGTATTACGAGATAGATTGAATAAACTCGATATTATATATCGTAGATGAAGATAATTATATAGAGTATTACATGTCTAGGTCGTATTAAGTCATATAGTCCAACACATCAAGTTTCAACTAACTATATCTTACACTTAGTATATATATTATGATATATATATATAGCTATATATATATTCTATATATATATATATATATATATATATATATATTATATATATATTATTCGACCTGTCATCGTATGTGGCACGCACACTTGAGTGAAACCTCAGAAAGGAGGCAAAAAGAGACAGCGTCAGCAGCACAGAAAACTGCCGACAGATGTTCGAAATCTGGGAAAGAATTATATCATTGGAGGACTCTTCTATCTTGACAAATAGTTATTCTGAGTGACAGTAATATTTGTTAA
This sequence comes from Trachelipus rathkii, assembly GCA_015478945.1. Taxonomy (NCBI): domain Eukaryota; kingdom Metazoa; phylum Arthropoda; class Malacostraca; order Isopoda; family Trachelipodidae; genus Trachelipus; species Trachelipus rathkii. The sequence continues at coordinate 10,346 of JABUQX010093360.1, read as the reverse complement.
GAAATTGCTACATATAAGTACTTTTCTGGACATGTTTTTAAGAACGATGAGATCGCTCGCTCCAGAGTTTGAAATTCAAGTATATTTAAACGGAAGAAATTTATTTTTAACGAATGAAAAAATTTCAAAATTTTAAGTATTTATTTTTAAAATTATTTTCATATAAAATCGGAGATGAAATAGCAAACAATTTTTTTCGGAACATTTCTTTTGATAAATTATTTTGGATGAAATGAAAATTAAAAAAGGAAAAATAAATGTTTGAAACTTTAAATATTATGAAAAGTGGAGCTGCGTTTCGCGAAGTCGTCGGTCGAGTCATAGGAAAGAAAATTCATGATTCTCTTCGTCTGACAGCTAGGGGCTGAAACCACCTTCTATTAGACATTTCTTTTCGTGAAGGTGGTGATAATTTTTGAAACTTACTAGCACAACGACCACCCTGCGCTATGTGGGATATGGTGTTTTGTTATAAATATAATAAATAAAAATAAATATACTTAATATATATATATATATATATATTATATATATATATATATAACTATATATATTATATATATATATATATATATATATATATATATAATATATATATATATAATATATATATATATTATAGATATTTATATATATATATATTATATATATATATATATATATATAAAGCACTTTTGTTAATAAGCCATCTTTTTTGGGGGAAGTATGAAAATAAGCATTGGTAATGATTTCTTATTTTAATAAAAATTCCCTTTAAAAAAACCGTTGTATGTTTTTTGTTTGTTTGTCTGAAGGCTTAAGCGTAAGCCAGTAGTAGTAGTGTCGAGTTTTTCCGACGACCAGTTGTTTTTTTTCTTTTTTTTCTGTGTAAATCCTTTTTGTAAAAGTGAGTGTTCTTATTTCTTGCATAATTCTTTTAGTATTGATTTAACGCTAAGAGAATATGTTGGGCCCCACTATTTTGTTTGGGTTTATATTGAGTTTGATCTTCCTCATCCTCTCCTATTTGATTCGGTGGGAATGGGCCACGAAGGAGGTCCCAGGAGCCGTAAGAGGAACTGAGAATAAAGACAATTCGGAAGACGAGAAACATCTTCCCAAAGATTTAGATAATGGAAAAGAGGACGAGTTAAACTTAGATTTAAATGTAAATAATGAGGTAGATGCCGCCGAGAGAGATAGAGAGAGGCAGGAAGCTTCAGTGAGAAGCCGAGATGTGAGGCCAAATACCCAAGGGGAACAGTTGCCCCCGCCAGAGGGTCCGCTTGCATCCGACCCTTTCAATCCAGATAACGTTGGCAGAAACCCCTCAACCACTTTTTCCATGAGATCAAACCTCCAAGAAACTAAGGAAGAAGAGACTTCCCGGAGGGACAGTATCCCCAAATTTTTACAAAAAACAGTTATTTTGCATAATACTTTGAATTTACAATTAAGGCCGACCACAAGCACAGTACCTAACACTGCTCACAGTAAAGCTCATGCGAACTGGGGTGTTTGTGAGAATTATTACACCCCAAAGCCAAATATCGGTAAGTGGGGAGGCGCAGCCAAGACCCCCACTACCCAGCCAGGGTTGGAAAGCCAACCAGCAAATTTCAGTCAAACGTGGGGACAAGCTCCCCCCCCTACGGGACACGATACAGCTCCACCACAGCGAATGAATATCCCTTTTGGATGGTCTGGTGGAAGCGATGCCCATGTAAACGCCTAGGCAGGGCAAGGCAGTCCCTATTATAGTATTGTCCCACAGGGATCCACCCTTATGCAGAATAGTCCCTATTATGGTAGTGCCCCACAAGGAGCCACCCCTATCCCTAACAACCCTTATCCACCCCATGGAGCATGGCCTGGATACAATTATGTGCATCTGTCGAACGGAGTTCCTTTCTTCCCATCCAATTTATTTTCAACGGCTTTCCCTGAAGTGCCTGAAGAGTTAAAATTATTTGGATTAAATTTAAAGACAAAAATTTGGCAGTACATCAGTTATAATGATTTCTTAGCAACTTTGCATGAGAGGCTATGTATGTTAGACCCCTTAACTGAAAGCCAAAAGATATCCTTTGCTAAGTCCATGATATCTTCTAAATTAGAAAGCGAGGCCAGGCACTATCTGTTGAAAGATTCAAGCTTTTCTAGATGTGTAAAGCTAGAAGATTTTCTACTACAGTTGAGGATCTTTCTCCAGCCAGATGATCAGTTAACCGTTTTTGACCTCTTGTTGCAGTTTATGGCTTATAAAAGAGAGAAGGATAGTACCTTCACTGAATTCATACTGGAGTTAAAGCATAAACTCTGGGAATACCAGAACAAACTTTTCGATATTGACGCAGAGGCAGCTTACTCATCAAAGCAGGTGAACATCATGGTTACCACCAAGATATTAGAGAATGTTTCCGAGAGGAGGGACGGAGAAAGGTTGAAAGAGAAAATACTCAAAGTGTTCGATGCAAATATAAGTTTGGTTGAATTGTTAGAAAAGTTTGCACAGATTTCTAAAGGCGCTTTGTTAAAAACTAGCCAGAGAAGACAGGTCGACTATCGTACCACTAAGGTGTTTTGGGCTAAAGAAGAGCCCGAAGTCAAGCAAAAGACTGACTATAACAATGCTACTAGGAAGACAGGGGAATCCCCTCACAAACTGAAAAAGGGAGTTAGAAAGAGAAGAGACAGGAAGTCGGATCAGGCTCCCCGAAAGAAAAAAGGAGTCATGCAGAGAATGACCGACCAAGAATTGAAAGAATATGATTTTTGTATGCTATGTGAAGCCGTCGGTCACCACTCGCGCATGTGTAGATGGGATTCACCTTACTGCCGTTATTGTAGACGATTCCATCAACGTGGATCTACAATGGAGTGCAAAGAAGCCCCTACATGGAGGCCTTCTCCAGAATCTGACCAAATGTTCATCCAGTATAACAGCGCTGAAGATATGGAGAGAGGTTTGAAGGCGAAGAGATTAGAACGCCCTAGCGTAGAAAAGAAGAGCCAAAACACCTTCTCCAGGAGAAAGGAAGAGTATAGGTCCTCCATAGGGAGCGGAAAGAAGAAGACGAGAGTTTATGTAGCTGACAGTCAATTAAGAGACTCTGAGTGGAGTGAAGAAGAAGAAGTAGAAGATATGACTCCTGAGAGAAGCTTCTTCAACTCAGATAGTAATACTGATCAGGGAAATTTTCGTCAAGAGGCAAAAACAGGAGAAATATGAGGGGAGAAAACAAAGGAAAGATAAATAACCGAGAAACAGATAGAATAGTAGCCCAAACGTTCTTCCAGGAAAGTGTAGATAGACCTTTCAAACTAGGACATCACTTTTATACTAATGTTTACCTTGCGCCCACTACAGGAGAAAGGGAAGTCAAGGCATGCGTGCTTTTAGATACAGAGAGCTCCATCAGTCTTATTACTCCGAAGAGGTTAAAAGAGTTGGAAAAAGAGGGAAATTTTAAGGTACCTCTTAGAGCGACTGATCTCATTGTACAGGGAGTAGATAACCACCCCACTAAATTAAGGGGAGAGGTCCAATTATATCTCCGAATGCACGAAAGGTATTACCTCACCACGTTTCAGGTGAGTGAAGTAAAAGGTGATCCTAGTTGGGACGTGTTACTTGGTAATAATATTCTCGCAAATGTACCTATAACCTTAGATTTGTTTTCTTCCAAAATGTCCATCAAGGAAGGTAAGGCGGTGGACATACCGGTTTTTGCCAGACAGGGCTCATATTTAATTAGAGAATATACGGAAGGAGGCCTCCGACAACTGAGAGACCCCGCGTTGTCCGAAAATTCTTCAAGTAGGCAGCAGATGCTTAAAGAGAAGAAAGTGAGTTTCGAATTGAATGAAACCTTTCTTCCCCAATCAGATAGTGTGATGAAAAGAGTGGGTTTGGAGACGAAAGATACTCACCCCTCTGATTATCATAGCTCCGAGAGTCAAGGAGCTAGGCCAAAGTTTAAGCACACTTCTTCTAAAATAAAGTCGAACTGAAAAGATAGAGTTTTCAGCGACCCCAAGCCATACCAAAGATGGTTATTTGATGCTTGATGAAGAAATCAAGATTGATTTAAAAGTTATTGAAAATACTTTTTTGCCAGCTCAGTCTTCTGGTCATTTGAGAGTTAGGCCCGAAACTCAAGATAGTTTTGAATTAGAGAGAATGTGTTTGATGACACCAGCTCTTACTAAAGGCCCTCTTTATATAGCTAACGCGGTAAGTCCCGTGCGAAATAATACAATAGTACTCAGTACTCAAACTGAAAAGATAGAGTTTTCAGCACCCCAAGCCATACCAAAGATGGTTATTTGATGCTTGATGAAGAAATCAAGATTGATTTAAAAGTTATTGAAAATACTTTTTTGCCAGCTCAGTCTTCTGGTCATTTGAGAGTTAGGCCCGAAACTCAAGATAGTTTTGAATTAGAGAGAATGTGTTTGATGACACCAGCTCTTACTAAAGGCCCTCTTACGATAGCTAACGCGGTAAGTCCCGTGCGAAATAATACAATAGTACTCAGTTACATAAATTTGAGCGATCGACAAGTTTATCTGAGGAAGGGATTGTACTTAGGGAAAAGTCACCCCATAATAAGTGAACATGTTAAATTAGGCCCAGAGTTGAGAGGCCAAGGTAGAAAGATAACCTTCGCCAATGTAGCCACATGTTCCAAAGGTCTTTCTAAGACAAAATTAAAGCAAGTTTATAGGGAAAACATCGAAGGGAAAATGTCAAAAGAAGACGCTGAGAATAGCGTGTTGGAGAAGCCAGAGTATTTGGAAGATCTCCTTGAGCTTTTGATGGAGTTCCATGATGTATTGGCATTAGATGAGGATACAGTTCCCGTTTGCCCCCTTCAAGAATTTAAAATAGAGCTACTTCCTGATGCTCCAAAAGTTATATTTCGTAAACAGTACCGTTTACCCCACCGGTATCTACAAGACAGATGATTTCACAGATGCAGTGCTCAACAAGGGCTATATATACGAGGAGACGCAAAAGCTAATGGCATTTAGAACTAGAAAAGGCCTCTTTTGCCCCACTAGACTCATGTTCGGGCACAAGAAAGCGCCATCGGTGTACGCGCGCGTAATGATGATGGCCTTGAATCACCTCATAGGACCCGTTGCACAGGTGTATCTTGACGACGTCCTAGTGATGGGTAAAAATGTACAAGAACACTTTCAAAATTTAAGGAAAGTTCTTATGGCATTTTAAGAGAACAATTTGAGGGTAAAATTGTCCAAGTGTAGTTTCCTACAATCGTCAGTCCTTTATCTAGGCTTTAAGATAGGAAGAGACGGCATCTCCCCGGATCCAGCGAAGGTCGAGACCATGAAAAGTTTTATCCCTCCTACGAATGTTAAAGAGACACAGAGTGTTCTCGGTTTCTTCTCTTATTTTCGCTTCTTAATAGAGAATTTTGCAGTAGTTGCACAGCCGTTATATGATCTGGTAAAGAAAGATGTTTCATTTGTATGGACGGAGAAGCACCAAAAGGCTTTTGATACGCTAAAAGATAAGTTAGTGGTACAGCCACAGTTAACGTTTCCCGATTACAGTAAAGAATTTTTCGTAAATACTGACGCCTGTAACTACGGCATAGGGGGCGTGTTGTACCAGCTTACAGATGATGGGAAGGAAAAGCCCCTTTCATTCGTTTCTCGTGTACTCTGAGGTAGTGAGAAGAACTACGATACGATAGAAAAGGAGTGCTTGGCCGTAGTATTCTGCCTTCAAAAGTTTAAAAATAGTCTTTGGGTATAAAGTTACCATTATTACAGATAATCAGCCGCTTTGTTTCATCTTTCGAAACAAACAACAGACAGGTAGATTGGCACGATGGAACTTATTTGTGAACAGCTTTTCCCCCACTATAGTGTATAAAAAAGGTAAAAACAATGTTCCACCGGACTATCTGAGTAGACACCCGGCGCCTAACGTTTTCTTTATCCAGAATGTACGCGACAATAAAAGGCCTTGTTTGCCCCGAAAAGATTTCGTGTTGACAAAGGAGACGTTTAAAAGAGAAGAAGAAAAATGTCCAAGACTGGATAAATTAGTGCAATGGGCTAGAGCCAATCCAAAAGGTTACCCCCACATTTTAATTAAAGATGTTTTATAATTACGCTACTCAGTCGAAACCTTATCTCATCCAAGTCCCCGACAGTATGATTTACACTGTGATAGATCATTGCCACGCTTCGTTAGGCAGCGGCCATGGTGGACGATTAAGAACAGAAAAGAGAGTGGGAGAAAAGTACGTTTTCCCCCATCTCAGTAAATTAGTAAAGGAATATTGTACGCAATGCGTATCTTGTGCCAAGGCAAAAGGTCCCAAACCTCCTTCAGCAGAGATCAACAGATGGCCCTTGCCCTATACACCATTTTTACGGGTCCATGTGGATAGTATTGGGAAACTTCCAACGTGTACAGAGTCCGGAGCTCAATATATTTTAGTATTTCGAGATGTGCTCACCCGGTATGTCGAATTAGTACCGTGTAAGACAAGAACAGGTAAAGAATTTGCTAGAGCACTGCAGGAGAGGATTATATGTAGGCATTCCGCACCCCACGTCCTCGTGTCGGACAATGCCCTTGAATTTACAAGTGAGGCGTTTAAGGACTTGTGTAAAGCTTGGAGAATAAATAAAGTGAATATTCTGCCTTACAAAGCTTCCCAGAACGGAGTAGTTGAAAGGATAAACTCCGACATTGAGTCTTTCCTACGACATTACGTGAAAGACAACCACAAAGATTGGGATAAGTATATCAGCTTTGCCCAAATCGCTATCAATTCTGCTTATAATCGATCGATCGGATCCTCCCCCCACTTCTTGTTACATGGTTATGTAAAAAGATTGCCTTATGAATTGCCGGATTATATTTCCCCTTACGTAAATAAAGCAGAGGACAAGAGATTCATATCAGATGAAGTGGACACTTTGATAGAAAGGATCGATAACATAAGAGAATTGGCAAGAGAGAAGTTGGAAGAAGAAACAACTAAGACATTGGAACAACAGCATAAAAAAAGCCAAACAAAGAGAGTTTAAGATAGGAGATTATGTCTTCATTAAGGCAATTAAGAAGCCCCACCATAGCTCAAAGTTATGTCAGAAATTTGAAGGACCTTATATTGTAAGATGTCTAAGAGGACCCAACAGACTAATGGTTGTTTGTTTAAGTTCAGGTAAGACATTCCCGGTCCATGTAGATAATGCAAAGGTAATTGCAGCAGAAAAGATTACAGATTCACAATTTGATTTCATGAACGACGAGGTTTGGAACCCTCAAGCTGTTGAAGACATACTAAAGTCCAATGAAGGCGAAAGGAAAAAGACTAAAAAGGTAGCACCCAAAAGTGATTCGGAAATTAGTTCAGACGAAGATGATGGAGATGAAGGATACTCCACACCTCCCCGACGTCCGCCTTCATATGGTTACCTTCCAATTCCTTCCCCACAACAAGTTCGATTAGAGAACAATACTTGGAGTTACCAGACCACAATTTAACCTCCAATTCCTTTGGAACCTGAAGTAAATAGCAATGAAGTTGCAGAAAAGATACGTCGTGAAGATGATTTTGTTTGTTCCACACCTAGAAATGACTTCCAAAGATCTACCCCTTATCCTTTAGTTCAGAGAAGTGGATTCAGACCGTCTTTGTCACCTGTTCCCCAAGAGATTTCATTAAAATCTCCGACTAAAGAAATTCTTCATGAACCACCTGTACAAGAAGGCGAGATATATGGAGCCTACGGTGGATCCCCTCCAAGAATTCCTTTCCCAGAGAAAGCTCTGAATATTCCTGAAAGTTATGGGCATCACCCAATTAATAGCGTTGAAGATTCATCCCCAAGGGAGATCGTCAGAGATGACAGAAAACAAGATCCGTCGTATAAGCCGCATCAATTGTTTACTGGTCCCCGAGAATCTACCCCCCGGGTTACAAGAAGTCAAACAAGGATGAGAGAGCAAACATTACAAAAAGCCGAGGTTAAAGACACAACGGAGACTATAGCGAAGACTCCTACCATCCAACCTCCGCCTGTTAAATTGGATTTGAATACTATAGTTAGAGGAAATAAGACTTATTATTTGCCTCCCGGCTATTGATTCATATTGATGAATTTTTTTTTAGATTTAAGAAAATATTTACGAATATTTTGCATTTTGCACTAGTATAGTTTGGATTAAAATACCTAGTTGGGATTAAGGAAAACCGGTTATAATTTAAGTTACCTAGTTTGGATTAGTAATTTTGCGACAATTCGTTTATTAATTGTTAAGTGACTAACTTCTACGATTAAGAAAAACCTTTGCCAAACGTTTCTTTTTTAATAGATTCTTCTTATTGGGATTTAAGATACGGGAAAGTACTCCTAACATTAAAGAATACTACTGGGGATTAAGATACGATAAAGTACCCCTGGTATTAAGGGAAGAAGCGTGTAACATTGAACTTTAGTTTAGATTTTTATAGTTTAGATATAAATTTTTCGTTTTTTTGCTTAAACTAACACTTAACTTGGATTAGTTCTTTAGTCTGGATCAGATTCATCAGTTATATTTCTGTTTATTTTTTTTTATATATATCTTAATTTTTAAGAATACGTCTTACTCCAAGGGAGGGGGACAAAGAAACTTTTTTAAAAATAAAAAATACTATAAAACAGAAAAAGCAAAAAACTTTTCCATTAAAAAAAAAAATAAGAAAACAAGTAAACCCTAATAATTTTAAGAAACTTACCTAGCTTTGTAATTAAGAAACTATTCTTTAACTTTTAGTATTAAAAAATAAGTTAACTAACAAGTCTCCAACTAAGAAAATACTTCATTAGTAATTGTTTTAAAAAAATAACCATCAACTTCAAATATTGCGAAAATAATCAAATAATTTTCAATGTTTCGAAAAAAAAATATAATCAAATATGATTAGGCGACCTTAACTATTACAAAATTATAAGAAAAGTATAAAGTATTTCAAAGCGGTTAAATATTTCAGAAATGAAGTTCGGAGAATTGGTTTTGTTTCTACTTACTATCACATTGACTAGTCAAAACATCTTGCCAAAAGAAAACGAAGAAACAAAAATCCTGCCTGGTTTAGTCTTATATCGCACCGGTGAAGTAAGTTTTATAGAAGGATACTTAGATCTAATCATTTCCTTGGAATGTCCTTCAGACATTAAGGAAACAATAATTAAGACAACTAAGCTAGTTAATAACATCAAGGATTCATTCCTACCATCTTTCGAAGTTAAATTTCTGAATGTTTCAGTAAGCCAGAGAGCTCACCAATGGGAATTCAAACTAATGACCATTCGAGTGAAAGTCTTGGCACAAAAATTAAGTGAAGTGAGTGAATTACCTTGGATCTCAGCACGATCAAAAAAGAAACGAGCTGCTTTTGAGTTCGGAGGAGACGTCCTCAACATTCTTTTTGGTACGGCAACGGATAAACAGGTAAAACTGCTCCGAAAGAAAATTAACATCTTAGGCAATTATGCTTCCACCTCGAATTTATTGATTACCGAGTTAAAAGAACAATTAAAGTCGAATACCAGTACTTTGATGAATTTTAGAGATAGTTTACAAAAATTGATAGAGTTCCAATCAAGTTTAAGCGCTACGCATAACATCATAAATCAAATGGGAAGTATCCGTGCATTAATAAATTTAATCGAACAAACTGTGAATAATATTCATAATATTCACCAATTAGTGATAACCTCACTTCAATTGGCGAAAAATAAAATCACTAACTCGCAACTTTTTTCTCCAATATTCTTATTGCCTTTCGTATTGGAGATGAACACAGAAACAAAACTGCACACGGTTATACCCCTAGAAACAAAAACATACCAATCTTTTCTAACTTATTCTTGGACTCTTCAATCTTCCGCTAGTCCTTATGAACTAATTACTTTAATTCCTTTTATCTCAGTAGAGAAATTTACCTCTCATAAACTTATACCTTTTCCTACTCACCTTCCTTTGAATAAATCTCTTGTTCGAGTAATGTACAATGATCCAAACAATTATTTCTTTGTGAACTATGGTCAACGGAAATACACTTATCTTAAAGAATCGGCACACAACCTTTGTCGACATTTAGGCAAACTAGCAGTTTGTCCCCAATCCCAAGTGTTTGCCTCTATTGATGATCAGTCTTGTTTGTTAGCCCTAATCCTAAATTTTACCAATGATTTTTCTCATTGCCCCATCGTAGAATACAAAGCTATGGAACCTTATACTGTTACTTTAGGACATTTCACCCTTATTTCTTTCTCAGAAAAAACCAGGGCTTCCATCGCATGTGAGAAACCCAATTCTATACAGC
>JABUQX010093359.1:25000-26716 GCA_015478945.1 Trachelipus rathkii | reverse complement strand
TCCCTCCCTCTCCCCCAGTTTCCTGCTGCTATCAAGTTGCAAATGAGCGACAAAGTCGCCCCCAGCGTTAAAATAAGCCCCGCCCCGCTTTCTCCGGTACCTTGCACATAAAAAGCGCCATCTAGCGAGCTGTTCAGTCTTTAAGTTTAAATTAGGCGCTTCATAGGGATTTAAGAATAAGACTTGGTATTTCCTAATCAAATCGTTAATTAATTCATATTCGCAAAGCGGTATATTTAAAGAGACAGCGGTTAGAGGGAAGATAGAATTTCGAACATGCTCAGAAAAATCAAAAGCCTCATTACTGAGAGAAATACTACGTTTCGTGCTCGGATCTAATAAATAATGGCATCTAAAGTCAATAGTGAACCCGTGTTTTTTGAGAAAAGGCATGCCGAGGACGTTAAATTTGATGTCTGCAGCGTAGGCATGCACATTGTAAAGTCTGTCTAACCCCAAGTCAATTTTAATCACCCTTTTATTATAAATACTTATACAGCCTCCATTTGCGGCTCTGGCAGTGCCAATAACGGCACCCCCCTATCTAATTCAGACGCTATCACCAGGTCGAGGCAACTTCCGGTGTCTAGTAAATAAGATTCATTGTTAGTTTTATCCGAAATATAATATAATTTATCAAAAACCACATCTTTAACTGCTGCAACGATTTTAGTTGAGTTGCCAGAAACTCCCACTACATTATTACCAGATAAGTCACATGCATTATTTCTTAAATTTAATGATCCCACAGTCTTATCGGAAGGAGAAAAACCTCCTTCATCCCTAAAGCTAATACAATTCATTTTCAGAAAGGGGGTTTCGCCCCCTTCATTATTTACAAGTTCATTTTTATCATTATTTTTATTAATAAGTATGGAGTCACAAGTCTGAATCGCCTCTACTCCTGCCTCCTCTCCAGTGACTGGAGTGGGGGAGCAGGTCGACTCCGTTGGGGGAGACGGCGACTCATAAGATTGCATGCTCGCTGCTTCAAGAGTCACAGTGTTATTATTCTCAATATAATTACAAGAGTTTACAAAACCGTTATTGCCATCACTATGGCTATCATTCCTAGTTCTACAATCATTATTATTATTGTTATTGCCGTTACTAATCTCATCATGCATTGAGTTACAATTAAACGTTGAAGAGGACTCTACCCCTGCCGACTCAGTGATGAGTGACTCTTGTGGGGGAGAGGGTAACCCACTAGGAATCCCCCCCTGTCTCTGATCATTTTTACAAGTCATATTCCTACTCCATTTAAATCTATTAATATAATTAACACTTCCATTAGACCCACGACCATCATAATTACCATTATTACTAAAATGCCTATTACTATTATGGCCATTAAGATTAGCATACCCATCATTATTATAGAAGCTATTATAATCAACACGTGCATTATTATTATAATTATATTTGTTACAATTAATATTTTTATTACCATGGTGATTATTATTATAAAAATTGTCCCTATTATAGTTACTATAGTTTCCATTATTACAATTATAACTGTAATTTCTACCGTCATTATTATCATCATTATAATAATGTCTTCTACTATTACAGTTATTATTATGATTATTATTATAATGACTATTGTAAAAACCATTTCTACTAATATTACCTCTATAGTTAAAATTAACATTTCCACGCCCAAAATTTGACCTATTCATATAAAAATTGCAGGGCGAATAATTACAAAAGTTT
>JABUQX010093359.1:10000-20000 GCA_015478945.1 Trachelipus rathkii | reverse complement strand
TAATAATAATAATAATAATAATAATAATAATAATAATAATAATAATAATAATAATAATAATAATAATAATAATAATAATAAAAATAATAATAATAATAGGTAAAAGCTTTAAAGCAGATACTACAAAATGAAATGCATATAAAATTCATTAAGTCAATTCCAATTTTAATTAGTAAATTTTCAAAAACATTTTTACTGGAAAAAGATAATATTTGATTAATAGCAGTTATATAATTAGCTAACAAGAGGGGAACTGAGGGGAGATATGTAAATTATATTAATTCCAATTTAGAACATTTTTAGGAGAAATAATAACAATAGAACATTTATTTAAAAATAAGAGAAATAAGGTACAGTACAAAGCCACTTGAGACAAACAAAATGTACCCAATCTCCAGTCCTCAGTTCATGCACTAACTTCCGATGTATGTGAATTTTAAATTTGGAAACTTCGTTCATTCTAACTTCAATGTATTTACAGTACATCTAAAGAAATACGATAAGAATGATTACAATAACTAACCGTTAGCAGTTGCAAATTCCCAGTAGGGCAAATCACGAATTCTATTTGTGGTAAAACTACTACTACTACATTTTTAAAGTCACCTCTGGTTGAAAAAAGAGAGAGAGGAGTACATTAAATCGTTAGTTACTGGAAGCTAATTCAGTCACAAATTAATGGTCGACATAATCCGATACACAACGTTTGTAAGTATGCAAATCAAATAAAGTCATACAAATAGAAGAAATTTAAGTGCTCCAAACTTTACCAGAAGAGTATATGAAATAATAAGTCCAAGTTTTAAGAATGGAATTGGGGAAGTGACAAAAAAATTAAAGATGTTGTATGGAAAGACTAGCTACATTAATTCTCTTCAAAGAAGAAGGTTTGGGCCTGGAGAGTTCAGAAAAGCAGAGCGGGTTGTAAATTGGTGATGGTATAAGGAGTGTGATGCAATATTTCGACATCTTGAAAGAAATTGGAGACACAATGATATCAAGAGTTCATAAATTAAGGACACATAGAAGATTCTCATCCAAGAACAAACTCTATGAGTAGAACCACCTCAGGTTTGAGAAGTGTACTCCATATGATGACGAACGACAAAGCTATGCAGATCCAGAAAAATATGTTGATATGCAGAACACCAAGCCTCTTAGAAGCTTCTTTTAACTCGAGATATAATGTGATCCTTTCCAGAAAGATCATGATAAATCTATCACCAAGAATATTAAAGATAGAAAAGTTGTGTATTTCCAAACAAATGATACATTTGCATGAAAGGTTACGTCGAGTAGGTACAGTCAAGAGCACAACTTGATGGACATATATATATATGCATACAGTGCAAAGTAATCCGCCATTTTTAATTTATTCGTGAAATTTGTAACCAATAATAGAAAATATAGGCAGTAAACGCAATATTGTTTAACGATTCTATATAATTATCTTCAGATAGTATGCCTAGATTTGAATTATGGGAATCAATCTGATAGCATATAATTACTCAGTAACTACATCTCATGCCAGATGGAACTAGCACCTAATGCATAATGTACATTCATATATATTAGATCCATATGCACATCAAGTAATAATTTTCTGCACTATATTTAATAAGATTAATTATACGTAATAGTATAACTTATGCAGTAGATGACCTCATGAAAGTTATCTACTATTATACAGAGTCAATACTACTACTATATTAACATATATCAGATTATCCTCTTCTTATATGTACTTATTGATAATATATGATACATTACTGATCTACATTACATTATGAAACAGAGTACATTTTATGGGCATGAAGAAACATTGAGGATCAATAAAATAGTTATTAAAAGTATTAACTATTTTATAAGGGTCTGAACATTACCGTATTCTCTGGCTCAAAACCAACGACCTATCGCAGTCCCTTTTAGCAAAAGACTATTAATTAATAGTTTGCCAATTTTTGGAATTCCTCTTTTGTATACTGAAAAATACTATAAAACATTCTTTTGGCTAGTTTTTTAAAACATTATTTAAAATGTTACTTTCTTAAACCTTGGTAAAAGGTATTACATTTAACTTATGAAGTCTAAACATTTTATGTTTTTTTTGAATACATTGTGGAGATGAACATTAAATCCATGGCGCTTTTGAAGACAAACCACTCAAATATACTTAGTGAAGTAGGGAAAACAGTTATAAAATCATGACTCAACACAGGAAAATTCCATTAACATATGAGAGTTTCTATTACGTAACTGAAAATAGTTCCTATATTGATCAAGAAACATAATTGATTTCAGTCAAAGCCAGATTAAATTTTATAAAATTATTAAGCAGGAGCTGAAAGAAATCAATTGAGAAATCAATCGTAAAGGAATCTGTGCAGATCTAGTAGGTTACGTCAAATGTGATCGATAAAAGATTGACTAAAGGGAGAGTGACATTGGTAGGACGGTAATTGTTGGGATAAAAATTCCTCTCACTCAAACATAAGTAAAAATCGAAATGTGGGCAAGGAAGTCATAATTGTTGAGGCAAGTTCAACACTAATATCTCCAGCAATAATTGATTTAGACAAGTAATACTGTTCAAAATTGTTTCATTAAAGAATAGAAAAAACATTTTCAATGTTAGTTGAGGGAGACCTGTAGATAGCACCAATGTTTATAGGTGCAGAACCGATATCAAAAACCTTTAAAATAAAGATTCAGTTATATCATTGACAAATGTTATATCATCAAAATCTTAACTCTATAGTTATCTCTGTAGTAAATTGATATTCCTCCTCCATAGTTGTTCCTATATACACTTTTATGATGGTATCCGACTATATTATAACCATGGTCAGTGTTCTCAGAAAGCCATGTCTCCGTCAATAAAATAAAATCAAAATGGAACTCTACAGCTCTAAGCATAGCCAACAACATGTTGAAATTTTTACGTACGCTTCTAATATTTGTTTAAAACAGCTAAATTATCAGTATGACTAAGTTCCTTCAAATATTCATCTAATTCTTATATTTCAATATGTCTTGAACAGTGAGATAGATTCATAGAATGCAGCACACAATCCGTCATCATCAGACAAACGCAAAAACGGAAAAAAACACGAAGTAGGGAGCCGCCATCTGTTCCCATACCACAAAGATAATATACCATAATGATGGAGAAGTTAGGTAAGCAGTACCAAGATACCGAAATCATCATTCAACAAATAATAATAATAATAATAATAATAATAATAATAATAATAATAATAATAATAATAATAATAATAATAATAATAATAATATAATATAATAATAATAAGAATAATAATAATAATATAATAATATAATATAATAATAATACATAAAAATAATAATAATTAATAATAAATCAGTTAATAACTAATGCTAATATAATAATAATAATAATAATAATAATAATAATAATAATAATAATAATAATAATAATAATAATAATAATAATAATAATAATAATAATAATAATAATAATAATAATAATAATAATATAATAATAATAATAATAATAATAATAATAATATAATAAAATAATAATAATAATAATAATTAATAATAATATGAATTTTGCTTTTTTAAGCCTCCTGAAAGTATTTCTTTCTACAGAAAAAATTTTCATTAAGTATCCAAGAATAGAATAAACTATTGGATGTTATCAATTACAAATTTCGGGAACCCGTTTTTCAAGAATAATAATATATTGGATTTTTAAACAAATTTGACAAAATAAATATTTTACACTAATTAACAAAAGAAAAATAAATAAAATTAATAATTTTACGTTGGAAGTTGAGTAGCATTAACTTTTTGTCATTTAAAGATGCTTAAAAAATTGGACATTTCATTTATATTTTATCATTATTACTGGTTTATGTTTCTTAAGAGCAATGATTCCCGAGGAGCAATTCATAAAAATAATTTCTTAAATGAAGGGAGAAAGCTTTCTTTTATTCTGTTATCAGGATTTTTGGATGTTTTTCTTTAAAATGTTGAAATACTTTACTCGGCTTATATTTATGTTGCGACATTCTCGTGATTTTGGTATCGTTGTGTATCCGATATAGGCGGCGTTACATCCACTTTTAGATTATTGAAATCAATACACAAAGTTACATCCTCGCACCAATCCTATGAAATATATCTATTACAGTATAATATAGTGCTAATAATAATAATAATATAATAATAATAATAATAAATATATATATATATAATTAATAATAATATAATATATATTATATATAATAATATATAATAATAATAAAATTAATATAATATATTAATAATTAATTAATAATCAATATATAATAATATATATTATAATAATAATTTATATATTATAAATATAAATTATATTAATTAATTATTTATTATTCAAATATTTCATCACCATTTTATATACCTTATTTATATAGAATATTTTCAAAACGAGTTGAAAATGGTTATGTTTTTTGAGAATAGTGTGTTAATAAAGAATAATACTTAATAAAGTAAACAATACTATTCAAGTCACTCTACATTGATCCCCATCATTATAAAATATTGTAATACCTGAAGTTTGGCAAAGAGATTATGGAGATCAATTTTTAAATGGAATGAAATGAGTTGGCAATAGAAGAGTAAAAATAAATATAAAATACGTATAGAATAATATATATATATATATATTAATAATATATATATAATAATTAATAATATATATTATATAATTATATAATATAATTATATATATATATATATAATATAAATTAATAATATATATATAATATTATAATTAATATTTATATAACTATAATTAGATTCTATTTATTTATTTATAAATATAATTATATAATATAATATATAATATATATATAATATAATAATATATATTAATAATATTAAATATAATATAGATTAATATAAATTAATAATAAATTAATATTATATATAATAAATAATAATATATATATATATATAATAATTAATTAAATATATATATATATAAAATATTAATAATAACATATATAATTATAATAATTAATAATGTATTAATATAAATATAATACAAAAATTATTAATATAATATTAAATAATAATAATAATAATAATATATAATAAATAATAATTAATATAATAATATTATTATAAAAATAATTATAAATATAATAATAATAATTATAATAATTATATTATTATAATTAATATAAATATATAATATATATATAAAATTATATTAAATATATATATATATACTAAATGTTTATAAATATAAATAATAACTTCAGTAAACACAATAATAATATAACATTTAATATATATTATAAATATAATAATAAATATTTATAATATATATAATATATATATATTATATATATATAAATTAATAAAATATATAATATATATTAATATATATATTATATATATATATATATATAATATTATATATATATATTAAATATAATATATTATATTACTATTTCTACTTTTCTTCGTAGTTTTATTGTAGTAATTATTTTTGACACCCTTGGTTGTATGCAAACACTTTTGATTGCAGTTAAAAACTATTTATTTTACAAATATACTATTGCACTTACTAATAGATTACAATTAATAATGCCTGATAGCTCTCCAAGCAATGTCTCACAATTCACATACAGGAAGTTTGCATAGAATTTTTAAATTAGTTGTAATTTTTAAGCACTTCAAAGAACTAATACGACTGAAGAGGTTTCTGATGAAACGAGTATATGTATAAATATATCACTACTTTCTGTGCTTCGAGTTATGCTATTTCCTTTCAAAAAGTTATTCTACTACTTTCTAAGAGAATAATTCACTATGAATTTATTCTCCTTATGTAAGTTAAAATATAGTATATTAGATATAAATTAAAGATTAAATTAATAACAAACAAAGTTTGCATAAAAACACTAAATAATAATAAAATACATAATAATAAATTATATATAATCAGTAGACTATCTATATGAAAAAGAATACAGTTGGGTATGATAGCAGAGTTATAATAATAATAATATAATTAAATTAATAATTAATATAATATATTAATTATATAAATATATAATTAATAAATAATAATTAAAAAGAATTTAATAAATTATAATTAATAATAACAAATATAATAAAATATATAATTAATATTAATAAAAGATAATAATTAACAATATATTAAATAAATAATATATATATAATATATATAATAATAATAATCAGCAATAATAAATATTTAAACAATAACATAATTAGTAATTCAATTTAGAATATCAACACAAAAATAGATATATAATAGCTACGAAAACATTCGAAACAATAATTTTATTAAAATAATTAATAATACGTAACCTATTTATTTGATATGGTTAATAACAACTAACTTAAATAATTTATACCATAATATACTTTAATGTAATATCACATTCACAATTGAGTAAAATTCTTAGGCCTAATTTAAATATTAATTTTGGGAAAAGGGCAAATAATAAATATAAGGATATAGATTCTTGTTAGTGATAAGTTGAAAAGGTTGAAATTCTTTAAATAGGAAATCTTTAATACAATTCACATTATTTGCAATACTATTTCACTTAATATTTATTGATATATAAATGCTCAAAATTACCAAAGAAAAATGCACATGATAGTTAAAAATAATTATTCAGTATCTGGATGAGTCGCGAATTCACTGGTTCGATACAATAAAATATTTCACAAAGAAAACTGAACAACTAAATGCCACATAATTTCGTACATTATAATACGGAGAAAGATCGAAGAACTCGAAAGATTTTTTTTTTTTTCCCCAATTATAAAATAAAAATATAAATCGATTTATTTTATCGATTTATATTAATAGGTAGGAACAGTACTAGCCCGCTCCCTATATAAAAGTTTATGACGAAATGGGAAAATGAGTTACGTACATATATCGTAACCGCTGCGAGAAGTTAATAGATGAAATTAATATATAAAAGTCAAGAAAGTAGAGAGCGAGAAATATTCTAAAAAAAATGAAAATATAACAAAGATATAAATAGTAAAAAGAAGAATAGATAATAATAATCAGCTATATATCAGTGAGATTGTTTCTTAATTTATGATGCCATATAGCTTCTTTTGCAAAAACATAAAATGTCTCTAATAAATTATATGCTCTTTACTTTTTACAATTTAATTTCAATTATTAAAACATAGAAAAAACGGGTAAGGACCAGCATATGCACGCAAACACCCGAGCCTAACACATCTGAAAACACAGCATCATATTGCTATAAACGACCCACATAGAGTAATAATAATATAATATAACTAATATAACTAAATGAAAGTATTATACCCATCATATAGATATTTAATAATAATAAATAACATGTAAGAGTGTGTGCACGCTCTATCATAAAAGATATACCCTATGAATAATTGGATATAAAAAAAAATATAATAGTATAACATCGTATCAAAGTATATAAAGATTAAAATTTAAATTTAATATAATATATATATATAAAATATATATATATATATATATATAATATTATATAATATATATATATTATATATATAATAATATATCCTATATATATATATATATAATATATATAATATATATATATTAAATAAATATTTAAACAATTTAAGAGTTTCATGTTTATATAATAAATATGTTTAAAAAATAAATTAATTAATATATAAATTAATTAACTTATACTTATATTTTCTATTTTATTATATAATTTATACCTCTCTCTCTTATCTATCACTCTCTACTTTTATCAATATAATTCATTTATCTCTATTTATTCACTCTATACTTTATTTCAATTGTAGTCTCTTTAATAATTACCTTTTACTTTCTTTCTTTTTTTCTTCTTTTACCTCCCTTATGTTATTATTTTATACCTTATACTCTTTTTCTTTATAATTGTTCTCAATATAACTTTGAAATCATTTACACTTTTAATATAATCTAATTTCTTTTCTCTCTCCTTTCTCTTTCACTTACTCCTCTCACTCATTTTCCAATCCTTTTTCCTTTTCCTTTCTTACTTTCTTTTTATTTCTTTCTCTCTCTCTCTTTCTTCTTCACTATCTCTTTTCTCTCTTTTCACATCTCTTTTCAACTTTTCTCTCTCATTTTATCCTTATTTTATCATTATTTTCTCTGTAATCTTTTCCTTCCTCTTTTTTTCTTTTTTCCTAGACCTCTCTATTTTTCTCTCATATCACCTTTCCTCACTTTCTTTCTCTTCTTCCATTATTCTTCTTTCCTCAACTTTCTCACCATTCACCCTCTCTCTCTCCAAGACTTTTCTTTGTCCTTTCTCTCTCTCTCTCTCATCTATCTCTCTCTCTCTCTCTCATACTCTCTCATCTCTCATCTCTCTCTCTCCTCTCTCTCTCTCTCTTCTCTCTTCTCTCTCTCGCTCTCTCTCTTCTCTCTCATTTCAATAGCTTTATAATAAAAACTTCCGATTATATAAGTAGATTAATATATACATCAACTGAAATATATTAATAAACGCAATATAAACTTTATTTTATTTTCTTATTCAATTTATTTGGATTAATTAATATATCGACTAATTTCTTGAATAAAAACGATTACCTTCCTATATGAAATAAGATTTCTTTATTCATAAAAGCTTCAATAAATAAATAATAATATATAATACTATAAATATATATATAATAATATATATAATTATAATTATATAAAAGTTAAATATATATATAAATAAATAATAGTTATAGTAATTAATATTAATAATATATAATATATAAATGAATTAATAAAAATATAAAATAATAATATAATAAGTTAATATATAAATAATATATATATAATAAAGTAATATATAATAAATAATGTATAAAATATAAAAAAAATAAAATTAAATATATAATCATAATAATAAAATATAATAATAATATATAATATATAATATAATTATATATAAAAAAAGATAAGAAATTTAACATCTGAAAAATATATGAAGTAAATAAAAAATATGAATTAAATATATATATATTATATTATATATATATATATAAATATATATAATAAAAATATATATAAATATATAAATATATAATAATATATAATATATATATAAAGATAATTATATAAATATAATATATATATATATTATAAATATAAATAATATAATAAATATATAATATATATGTATAATAAAATATTATAAATAAATATAAAAACATAATATAAATATAAGTATAAAATTAGATATACTACCTATATAGAGTATATATTATAATAGACATAATATATATACATATCATACCTATATTTAAGGACATTTTATATACCCTAATATATTATATATAAATAGTATGATATAAATATTAATAATAGATATAATATAAATAATAATATAGAGTATTATTATATATATATAGCTAATATAATATATATATATAATATATATAGGTATATAGAAATATGGAAAATAATATAGAAAATAATATAAAAATATATAGAAATGAGGAGAAGCTATAGAAGGGAACTTATGAAGAGAAAGAGGACACCAGCGAGAGTTTCTATAAAAAGAGATCCTAGAAGCCTTTATTGCTCAGGAAGGAGAGAGGTTTTGGCAGATTTGCCAGTTGGAAAAAATTGAAAAAAGATATTTTAAAGTGGGAAAAATAATTTTATATGAGACTAATTTAGTTAAATGGAAATTTAAAAAATTATTAAAATCAAAATCATTTATTGTTACTGAGGAAATATTTTATCGATGATGAAGAGATATCAACTAAAATTTTTTAATTTCGATTCTTTTCAATGAAATATAAATAATAGATATGATATATAGCAAAATTTTAAAGAATCACGTAGTGATGATATGTATCTTTTATTTAAAAAAACAATTTGGAATTTTAATTCATATAGGTTTCTGCAAATATCTTGAATTTGGAATGAATTTAGAAATTGGATAATTTTTAGCAAGTTAGATGT
>JABUQX010093359.1:0-5000 GCA_015478945.1 Trachelipus rathkii | reverse complement strand
ACCATAACCAAATTAATAAGTGAATTAGTATATAAAATATATATAATATATTAATGAATATTTCAAATTTTTAATTTAATAAGGCAATACATTAGTATAATATAGACTACGCAAGAATCAATATATTTGTACTATATAGTATATATTAACCTCATCTAACTTTTAAAATTATAAGTGTAAATTTTATTTATTTCTTAATTATATTAGTATTAGTTATATATGACTATTATGATATATTATATATTTATCATAAATTTGTTATTAAAAATCTAAAAATTATTTAATAATTATTCCTGAAAATGTCCGAATGATATTATATAACGAGTAATATATATATACGAATGTCTCATTTATACTGTTAATATTAAACAATAGTTTATTAATATTCTTGTATTGATAACATTAATGAAGAAAATTTTTTCTGTAGAAAGATATAAATACTGTTCAGGAGGCTTAAAATAATAAGCAAGATAATTTATATATATTTATATATTATTATTATTATTAATTATTATTTATTAATTATTTATTATAATTTGATTATTTATTATTATTTAATTATTATTTAATTTAATTATAGTAATATATTTATATATATAATAATTTTTAATTATTATTATATATTTTATTTATTTATTTTTCTATATATTTAATTTAAGTTTATACAATTATTTTAATTTATTATTATATTAAATATATTTATTATATTATTAATTTATTATTATATTAATTATTATATATTATTATATATTATATTATTATTATATTATTATATTAATATTTATATTTATAATATATAATTATAAATTATTTAAGTAATTATATAGCCTCGATTAGCCTATTATATTATTATTAATTATATTATATTTAATTTATTATTATATATAATATATATTATATTAATTATTTATATTATTATTATTATTAATTATTAATTTTTATATTATATTATTATATATTATTATATTATTATATATATATTATTATTAATTTATCTTATTATATTTATTACTTATTATTGATAAAATATTATGATATTATTTATCAGAATAAAATAAAATTTTTCTCTCTCTCTATTTCTCTATTTGTTTTATTATACAAAAAAAAGGTAAAAAAAAATAAATTTCTCAGAGATATTAACGTGTTTCATTACTTTAACCTTTCGCTTACCTTAATCGTTCTGCTGACCCATATTCCATTCTAGATCATATCGAAACGGATATTACATCTTTGTAGTATGATATGTATGGGTATATATCAGATTAGTGGCGGCTCCCTTAATAACTTCGTGTTAGTTCTTTTTTCCGTTTTTGCTAGTACTAAGATTGTCTATGATGTAAATGATATAATATGATAATATAATGTTGTGCTGCATTCCTTATAATATGTAAATATTCATATCTCATTGTTAAGACATTAGTTGAAATATATATAGAAATAATTAGTAATGAATTTTTGAATAGTAGAACTATTCACAAATAATTCATACTGATTTAATTAGCTGTGTTAAGAACAAATGTAGTAAAGCGTATATGTAAAAATATTATTATTCAGCATGTATGTGGCTTTGCTTATAGCTATGTAGTGTTCACTTGATATTTATATTTTATGACTATATATGAGGATACAGGAGCGGATGGGGCGCTCTCCTCTGTGCTTCTTGTGGAAGTACGAGAGGTACTCCTAAGTGCGCAGCTCTACGCACAACTACTCAGCACGAGAGGAATAAAACGCATCTCGAGATCCGCTGAGAGCGCTTGCTTACCGCATATCATGTGGATTACAGAACAAATCAAAACCTTCATGTCGCTCTGCGCAAGTCACGCAACGTCCGCAGCTCCCGCTAATAAAGGACTTCACAAAAGTTTTATTTAAATACTAAATGTAGTATATCTTGGACAAAATAGTATAATATTATATGAAATATGAAGATCCAAAGATTTTTCACTTCCTCCTTAATGTCGTCTTCAAAGGACAGAATCCATATTCCCTTTCAAAAAGATTAGGTGCTCAAATTTAAAAGCAGTTGAAATAATGCATTGCCCCTCGAATATCCCCACCAATATAGATATACGCCGCAGAATTAGGAGGAGTGTATTAATGAATATCTCAATATTTATGTATACTCATAATATCATACAAGCAAAGTTTCTGCATATGCTGAAAGGGAATAAAGCAGTCCTTAGGTGATGAGGAGAGTGGTTATAGTGGTTAAGTTCACTTTCTTGTCCAGTTGCTTATTTATGAGGTCCTTACAAACTAAATACTTCTTTGTCTCACCTTCCTGATAATAAAATGAAATCTTATATTTTGTGTAACCAACTGGTTTTTCGAACTCATTAAGAAGGTCTAATTTCGCCAAGTACCTCTCTCACGTGGAATCAATTATGAAGTCTGTCATCGCATAATAAACTTAAGTATAAGAGTGCACTACAGGATAGTCTCCCTTCAAACTAACATAAAGCTATTTAACTTTAATTGAAACAATTTTGAACAGTATTAATTTAGTTCTAAATATCAAAATAATTATTGGGCTGTGAAGATCATTAGTGTTAAATCATATAAATATTGTCTCAAAAAATATTGGACTTCCTTGTCAACCACATCCGATATTTACTTAATAGTGTTTGATGATGAGAGGAATTTTTATCTAAAACTCAATTACCGTCTATATCCTACCTAGATAGTTTCACTCTACTTAGTCATCTTATATTTATCTCGATCATGCATTAATGGATCTAATCCTACTATAGATCTGAATAATCAATTCCTTAATACGTATTGATTTCCTCCAATTATAAGTAAGTGACACTTACCCCTAACTGTAATATTTATTTTAATTTAAAAATATTAAATTTATTCTTTGGAAAGGAAATTAATTTATGTACAGAAGTCTCTGTTAATGAATAACGCAGCGAAAATTCAGTTACGCTAATATAAAACTTATGTGTTAATGAATCTTTAAATAGTTGCAACATTGAAGTCTTAATGATTTTTATTAATAACTGTTTTCCTATTGGTAAATCACTTATATTGGTTGGTTTGTCTTTCAAAGCTTCACAGAAAAAAAATTAATGCTCTCAACATTCCAAAAAAAACATAAAATGTTTAGACTTCGTAAATTAAATGTAATATCTTTTATGATTTACTGCTTTATGGTCATTAATGTAACATTTTTTAATAAAAATTAATAATATATATATAATATTTTTTTTTAATATAAACTAGTGACCATAAATAAGTAAATATGTTTAATAGTATTTTTTCAGTATTAATAAAGAGGAATTCCAAAAAAATTGTGGCAAACTATTATTAATAGTCTTTTGCATAATAAAAGGACTGCGATAATATAGGTACGTATTGGTTTTTGAAATAACAGAGGGAATACCTATAAGGTAATGTTTTTCCCTAGAAATCCCATATATTAATTAAAATAGTTAATCTTTTAAATAACATTAATGAATTTATTAATTGATCTACAGACTTGATTCTTCATGCCATTAATGACTCTGTTTTCTATGGTGATATATCCTTATTTTTCATAGTACATAAAAGGATAGGATATCTGAATAATAAAGAATTATTGGAGTCTGATAATAAGTTAATAACTTTTCTAGGTGTCTCTCATGCCTCCTATTACAGTTTAATTATAAATTTTTAATATATGGTAAGGCAGAAAATATTCTACTAGTGTATTAACTGCTGGGATCTTAATATTTGATACTTGGCATTAGTTTGAAGTTCACATTTGCCTTGAATTAGTTTTGAATATAATAGAGTCAGCTCAGATAGTAATATTATACCCCATAGTTCAAATTCTTTAATGGTACTAACATTCAAGGGATAAAAATAAGAAACTTTAAAACCCTCAATATTTCTTTCTTCCGACCTTTTCTAAGATATTTGAGAGGATTATCTATAAATCGTCTCGAAATAAAATAAATTTAAATTGTAATGAAAAACACCGTAGAACAGCACAGATGGTTGCAGATACATCACAGAGACTAGTAATGTTCGTCGCATTTCCCACTCAACTCATCAAATTCAACTCCTGAATCATGTGACATTAGCTAAGTTTAACCTAACTTATGTATATATTAATATACTCGCTTTTTCTATTCAAAATGGAAATCGTAATTTCGATCTAAAATTCTCGATAAACAAATAGTAAGTTACTATTCGATTGTGTGAGTGTTATATAGATAATAAAATATAATAATTAATAATAATAATAATAATAATAATAATTTAATAATAATAATTAAATAATTAAATAATAATAATAATAATAATAATAATTTAAATAAATAATAATAATAATAATAATAATAAATTAATATAATTAAATAAAATATAGTTTATAAGTGTAATATTAATAAATTATAAATAAATTTAAAATAATAATTAAAATATGAAATTAAATAAGTAATATTAATAATAATAATTAATTAAATAATTAATAATTTAAATAATTATAAATATAATATATAAAATATAATAGTAATAAATATATTGAAATATATATAATTATAGATAAATTAATTAAAATATAAATAAAAATAATATTAAATAATATTTGTAAATAAATAATAATTGTCGTAGTTATATTTTACTTATTTTCGGTGCCTTTAATACAGGTTTTGATGTTTATAATATTATTTAGATAATTACGTTTTTTAAAACCATTTAGCAGTTTAAAAATTTGGTTATTAGTGAGTGTTATTTTTTGCATCAATATTGATGTCTTAATATAATAATTGTGTGGCATTGAGTTGTAAAGTTTAGCTGCTTTGAGCTGACGCTTTGAGTGCTTTTTTTTAGTCTTAAACAGTAGGAGGGTTATAATATTAGTATAGATTTAATTGTTTCTTTAGTTTTATTTAGTATTGCTACGCGCCTTGCTTGGTGAATGAAAATTTGCAAATATGCCTCAAAGTAAGTACATCACGCATTATGTTATGGATAATTTTTAATGCTAATCACTCTTTCTAAGGTATAAA
>JABUQX010093357.1:20000-22500 GCA_015478945.1 Trachelipus rathkii | reverse complement strand
TCCCGGTTGGCTGTTGTAGTTTTTGAGATATATAATTTTTTTTTTTTTCTACGAGGCTTGCTAATATATATATATATATATACTCTCTCTATATAATAGTATATATATATATATATATATTATATATATATATAGATTATATTATATATATATATTATATATATATATATATATATTATATATATATATATAAATATATTATATATTTAATTATTTGAAGTGCCTCCCCCCATGTTTTCTGGTTTCACGAGCGCTACTGATATATATAGTGATTTTGGTATATAATATATATATATATATATATATATATTATATATATATTATATATATATATATATATAATTATATATAGATATATATATATAATATATATATATATATTGATTCGTACGGTTCATCGAGTAAAGACGCGGTGGTTATAACCAGAAGTGAAGCGAAAAAGAGAAACATCAGAAGGAAGACTGGAGAAGAATAAGAAAAATCTTAGTGTTTTTTGGAAAGAAGAATGAAAATTCTGAGAAGGCAACAACATTTGTTTTGAGAATTATGTTTTTAGAGGAGAATGCTTTAAGTTTGAAGTTCTAGTAACTAGTAAAAAAATATATGTTAATGATTCGAAATTTCAAAACTTTTAAAATTTAATTAATTAATATTTAAATAATATCGTTTATAATCTGAGATGGAGGAGCAACAATATTTTCGGCAACATTTCTTTTAATTATTTTGAATGAATTATTAAAACAAAGTAAAAAATAAAAATCTGCAACTTTAAATTCTAGGAACGGTGAACAGAGTATTTTGGTGTGAAGCTGCCAATCTCGAAGTCGTCGCTCGAATCATATGAAGATTTCTCTTCGTCTGATAGCAAGGGGCTGAAAACCCCCTTCTATCATAATTTTATTTTCATGAATGGTGTTGATAAGCTTAAACCCTTATCAATCACCAACAACCACCCTGCAACGCATGCGGGATATGCGCTGATTTGTATAAAATAAATAAATATATATATATAATATATATATACTATATTATATATAGTATATATATATATATATATATATATATATATATTATATATATATATATATTTATATATTATATATATATATACCGGTATATATACTATACGGTTATATATATATATACGGTATTATATATATATATATATATATATATATATATATATATATATATAGATATATATAGATATATATATATATATATATATATATATATATATATGATATATATATTATATCTATATATATAATATATATTATATATATTATATATATATATCATTATTATTATATTATTTAGTATTATTATATGCTCTATAAAGGATTGAATATCTATCTATGTGTAATATATATATATATATATATATATATATATAATATTTAGTATATTATATATATATATATATAGATATATATATATATAGTATATATATATATATTTATATATATAATTATATATATATTATATATATATATATATATTATATAATATTATATATATATATATATATATATATATATATATATATATATATATATATATATATATATATATATATATATATATATATTATATATTTTATATAAATAAAAAAAATTTAAATATATATATTTATCTTCATTCTATATATATATATATATATATAAGATATATATATATATATATATATATATATATATATATATATATATATATATATATATATATATCGGATTCAGTTTTGAATAACAAAACAATTTCAAATCAACATGGTGTTGCAATGTGTTTACTAAAACCTTTACAGGTTCCAACAGCTCGCATTCCTTACTATTTTCTCACGATTTCAATTCTGACTCATACAAGAAAACACTTCCATTTCAACAAACAAGCTTCGCCTAGAAACTGCCTACAAAATGCATATATTCCCTTAAAAGTCTCTTTCCCTAAGACTCAAAACTCTTTCACAAGACGATAACCTTGTTTTGCCAGCCTTCTTGCAAAACCAAAATATTCCGTTCTCGAACGTTTTCTGTACAAAATAGATCGTGTCAGCTATGCATAACAAAATTCCCCCTTGCATTCTTTGTTCCCTCACAATAGGAAACATCGAGGTTAGCTCACACAATCCTAGTCAAAGCTTCTTCATTCGTCTTGCTAAAGCTGGGCCAAGCAGTTGATCTTATAAATGGATACGAAAGAATAGAGTGAAAGTTAGAGTGCATCTTTTGCCCAAAGCAAGAAAATATATTCCCCAAGTTACTTTACCCAAACCCTTGTGTATCTATATAAAAGCATTTATGTATATACATACTATATATATATATATATATATATATATTATATATATATATTATATATATTTATATATATTATATATATTATATATATTAAATATATAATATATATATATATATAATATATAAATATTTATGTATATACATACTATATAGATATATACTATATATATATATAGTTGTATATACACCCTTTTTACAATTTT
>JABUQX010093357.1:5000-7500 GCA_015478945.1 Trachelipus rathkii | reverse complement strand
TTTGCATTTTTACATACCTTAAAGCAGTAAATCAGTAAATCAGTAAATCAGTAAAGCAGTAAATCAGTAAATCAAACCACTCTATCCTCCTACCCATTCGTGATCTATTGATCTATTGATCTATTGATCTATTGATTCAAGTCATATTTTGTATAACATAACACAAAAAACTCTTATTTATTTTTGTTTATTTTTTCTTTAAACATTTTGTTTTTACATAAAAATTTATTACTTTTTATGTTTTTATAACTTTGAAAAATTTTCATTTTTACATACTCTTAAAGCAGTAAATCAGTAAATCAGAAATTCAGTTAAAGCAGTAAATCAGTAAATCAAACAACCCACTCTATCCTCCTACCCATTTGTGATCTATTGATCTATTGATCTATTGATCTATTGATCTATTGATCTATTGATCTATTGATCTATTGATTAAAGTCATATTTTGTATAACATAACACAAAAACTTTTATTTATTTTTGTTTTGTTTCTTTAAACATTTTTGTTTTTACTAAAAAAATTATTCTTTTTATGTTTATAACTTAAAAAATTTGCATTTTTACATACCGTTAAATCAGTTAAACCAGTAAATGCAGTAAATCCAGTTAAATCCAAACTCACCCACTCTATCCTTCCGTATGATCTATTGATCTATTGATTTCTACTTTGATCTGTTGATTTAATCATATTTGTACAACATTACACAAATACTTTTATTTATTTTTGTTTTGCTTTTACTTTAAAACAGCTTCTTCACTACACTAAAAAATTATTCTTTTTGCTTTTAAAACTTAAAAAATTTGCATTTTTACATACCTTAAAGCAGTAAATCAGTAAACAGTAAATCAAACTATATCCAACCACACTCCTACCCTTCCATGATCTATCTGTCCAATCATTATCTATTGATCTATTGATCTATTGATCTGTGATTCAAGTCATATATAGTATAACATAACACAAAACTTTTATTTATTTTTGTTTTTTCTTAAACATTTTGTTTTTACTAAAAAATTTATTCTTTTTCATGTTTATAACTTAAAAAAATTTGCATTTTACATACCTTAAAGCAGTAAATCAGTAAATCAGTTAATCAAACTGCCCTCCAGCTACCCTCCAACCATTCCATGATCTATTGATCTATTGATCTATTGATTCAAGTCATATTTTGTATAACATTACACAAAAACTTTTATTTATTTTTGTTTTGTTTCTTTAAACATTTTGTTTTTACTAAAAAATTATTCTTTTTATGTTTATAACTTAAAAAAATTTACATTTTTACATACCTTAAAGCAGTAAATCAGTAAATCAAACTATATCCAACCACACTCCTACCCTTCCATAATCTGTTGATCTATTGATCTATTGATCTATTGATCTATTGATCTATTTAACTGTTGATTCAAGTCATATTTTGTATAACATAACACAAAAACTTTTATTTATTTTTGTTTTGTTTCTTTAAACATTTTGTTTTTACTAAAAAAATTTATGCTCTTCATGTTTGTAGCTTAAAAAATTTACATTTTTACATACCCTAAAACAGTAAATCAGTAAATCAAACTATATCCAGCCACACTCCTACCCATTCGTGATCTATTGATCTATTGATCTATTGATCTATTGATCTATTGATCTATTGATCTATTGATCTATTGATTCAAGTCATATTTTGTATAACATAACACAAAAACTTTTATTTATTTTGTTTTGTTTTCTTTAGTTTAAAACATTATGTTTTTACTATAAAAATTTATTTAATTACTTTTATTCGTTTAAAACATTTTGTTTTTACATACCTTAAAGCAGTAAAGCAGTAAATCAGTAAATCAAACCACCCACTCTATCCTCCTACCCATTCGTGATCTATTGATCTATTGATCTATTGATCTATTGATCTATTGATCTATTGATCTATTGATTAAAGTCATATTTTGTATAACATAACACAAAAACTTTTATTTATTTTTTTTTTGTTTTCTTTAAACATTATGTTTTTACTATAAAAATTTATTTATTTTCTTTTATTTGTTTAAAACATTTTGTTTTTACTAAAAAAATTTATACTTTTTATGTTTAAACTTAAAAAAATCTTGCACATTACATACCTTAAACAGTAAATCAGTAAATCAGTAAATCAGTAAAGCCAGTAAAATCACTAAATCAAACCACCCACTCTATCCCTCCTACCCATTCGTGATCTATTGATCATTGATCTATTGAATATTGATCTATTGATTAAAGTCATATTTGTATAAACATACACAAAAAACTTTTATTTATTTTTTTTGTTTCTTTAAACATTTTTTGTTTTTACTAAAGCAGGGAAATTTATGATCTTCATATTTGTAGCCTTTAAAAAATTTACCGGCTTATCAACCCTGCCAACAGATCATAACATTTGTTGACCAGTAAAATCAGTAAATCAGTTAAATCAAAACTCCTTCCTATCCTTCCTGTCCATCCTAGATCTATTGATCTATTGATCTATTGATCT